>JAMKCH010052930.1:0-10113 GCA_023653785.1 Ophioderma brevispina
CTCTTCTCAATGATTTGTGAACCATGTTTTGATAGTATCATAGGTAAACTTCGATGGTTATAAGGTAAGCGCTTAAAGCAATAATGGCAAATGTTTGTGTCGATGAACGAATGTTCTGAGGCACATACTAATCCAAATTCGTGGTCCGTCCGGATGTCCGTCCGTATGCCTCGGTTAACTTTTTTTTAAACTGCCCTGGCAGCTAGATATGGCCTGATTTACTCAAACTTGGAAGGACGATAGAGTGAGGTACAGCAATAGCACGTGTAGCTTTGGCTGGATTATCTGCATATTCATGAATTTTATTAGCTTATTGGCATATTTTCAGACATTTCAGTTAACCTTTTTTAAAATGATCTGCCATCTATAGGATGCCAGATTGTATTCAACGCCAGAGCTGGAAACGACAATTTGTGATCGTTCATGATGAAATAGTAACACCTCAGGGAAAATGACCCTAAAACAGGATGAAAATAAAAAATTAAAAAAAAAAAAAAAAAAAAATCTAATGGAAGAGCGTAGACACGTACATGCGCAATTTCCCGAATATTTATGTGGCGAAGGACGTTTCCAGAAGCTGTTGAATTATATCGGAGATCTCGATATTAATTATTTATTACAAAAATTCCTTCTTGCCAACTGTTCTATGGCCTTCCATTTTTCTGATTTAAAACTTTAAAACAGTATTTCTCAATTTTATTTGAGAAGAGATTTCTCACGGGAAAGTATTTGTTATGTTAAAAGAGAGAAAGGGGATACACCCTAGTTGTTTATGCAGGCTGCACCTTTTTAGATTGCACAATAGGGGAAGTGGGGAATTCCCCACCCCCCCCCCCCCCCCCCCCCCCTCGATGTAAACTTAGTGAACTTAGAAACTTGTTTCTGTTTTGAGATCATAACATGGCAGAAACCTAGGGAATTCCCCACAAAGTTATATATGAAGTGAGGTAATTTGAGATTGTGAAAATTCTGATTGATGGTTGCAAGGTCTGTTTATGCATGAGGATGATATAATGAATATTGTTAGAAAGGGAAATTCGCTGTGTGGATAAACTATGAGTTGTGACTGAAGGAACTGGGGTCCAGCAGTTGAAATTAGAGGAGCTGAACTAGAGCTTCGGGCTATTACAAGTATAATTTATAGATATAGTTTTTCTCTACAATAATGGTAGATTTGAGTTCTACATCTAGTGCCAGGATTTAATATTCTTGGAAGCCGCCGGGGTTATAGCAAATGGTCTGCTGTCGTCTTTAAGCCAAAGAGCTTCAGGTTGTCGGAATTCAAAACAAGGATCCAATTTGTTGTGGTTCCTATATTGAGGGACATAGCGACGACTGATGGTGGCGGTATATTACCGGAATTTGTATTATGGGACCATTTGTCGTCGAGGAAAAGCCCCGTCGTCTTGAAAAAACTGCTGGACAAGATACCTTCAGGACGAGAAGATCCCTTGGGAATTATACCTGAGTTTTGTATTGGGAACGTGTTGCGGCTGTCCATTTTTGGGAGGTCTTCGCTGTGAGGACATCAACGCTGAACTGCAACGCTACATGTGGACATCAGTGGGAACATTCTTGGGTTACAATTAACGTATAAATAAATTGGTGTTGTAAACTGTGTGTAAATTTGATTTATGTCAGGTTTTGGACCATACCCAATTCTTGACCAAATCAAGGCAAAAGATCATTAAAACGTTTATATTTTAATTAGCTCATTTGTGCACAAGGGCTCGTTTTATTTTGTGTTTTGGAGGTATTTCTGACCTTAGCGTACACGAGACGTCATAACAACCACAAACAGAAAATTTTTAGCTCTTACCATTCACAGGTATGGTTACTAGCCAAATTAGCAATTGGCAACACTGCAAAATCTGGAAAAATTTTTAGAAAAATTGGGGCGCTTTTCAAAAAGGTGTTGTTATTTGCTTTAAGTTAAATATTTTTGAAAAGACTTTACGCCAATGATATTTGTAGAAGAAAAAAACTCGCCCGAAAACTTACCGGATTTGCAATTTGTTATATTTTTCAGGTAGAGACTTATTGGCGATGCTTACATGGTAGTTTTAACGGTTTAACCAGTACCTAACGAGAACAACCACGCCGAGAAAATTGCTGGAATGTCTTTGTCGCTTTTGAAAGCTGTAGGGTCCTTCAAAATACGTCATAAACCGGATAGGCAGTTACAAACTGCGAGCCGGGTTCATTCTGGCTATTTATTTTGCTAAAATATAAATAAACAAAAAAGTTCGAGTTAACTAACCGTAAGTGCGAAATGTGGGGGGGCAAACTACAGCGCGGCTTTGCAATATATTACGGTATAAGTCCTTAGCCACTGGGCCGCTAAATATGGGATAGCGTGGTCCGAGTCGGCCGATTTTGAACCATAGGAAAGTTGCCTTTTTGCCTTTTTCAATATGGGCGCGAAAATATTGCATTCACCTGCTGGTGCACAAATTATACACAGATTTTTTTGTTAACAAAATTCCTTTAATGGCCAAAATGAAAAAAATCTGTGGTTTTTCAATCGGCGCTATTCAACGGTGCGCCAGCCCGCTATCCCTGTGTTGTAAGAGTTAAGAGGTCAAGTGGTCAGGGGTGTTTTTTTGTTGTGCCAACTTTCCCCCTGCCACCCGGTCGGTATGCCTCTGCATTATTTGCTAAGTAATAACGACTAACATCCAGTTTTGAAAGACGATCCATAATCCGAATCACCGGACTGCATTTCCTGGCGCACCAATTGGGGAATTCCAAACCTATTATCACTAAAGCACAGGCTCAGTAGGGGTGTATTTTTCAATAGCAAGAGAAAAAAACGGCAAAGGCAGGGGGTTAAAATTACAGGAATTAATCGAAGATTACTCATTAACACCCCAAACCCCACTACCGTAATCCAGACGGGGGCCAACAGAGAACTGAAAATCTTGGTGAAAGAATTAAAATTAATACCACAAAGGGCTTTAACTTTAACTATAACCACACCTGATGCGGTTGATGCGAGCAGCAGATTTTGGTTAGAAACATAAAATCAAGGATTCGTCAAACCAAATCCCCAGATACTTGTAACCATGAACTATATCAGTATCAAGAATCACAAACATTCAATTCCACGTTAGTTGTTGGCGACTTTTGGGCTCGAAAATGCACATCTTTGCGTCTTAGATTCATTTAAACTATACGCCCACCCTTTTACGATAGTCCGGCAGGATACCCAATCTAACATTTTTGAAGAGAATTTCGTCTTCAGCAATAAGTACAATGTCATAGCATACATAAGTATATCATCCGTTATTGACCTTTCACTTAACAGGATCGTTTTGGAAGTTTTACAGATTATTTTTTTTCAAAATATTACATCGAATGACCCCAAATGACAAATGGCCCAGAAACACGCATGCATCCGAGCATGCATCAGCTATCATTTCTCATTTCTGTTTGAATATAAAAAGTTGCCTCCTCCACTGGGAATAACAATTCCATTACAATTTCTTAAGCCACGCAATTCAGGACTAAGTCCCATAAAAGAATTATCAGGGGAAGTGTTTATATATTGCTGTGGTTGTAAGTGCAAAGTGCACTCAACTCATAAGTACTGAGAGCGTACTGGAAAATTCAGCGATGTAAGATGTTTTCCGTCCCGTCCATGGGATAGTGGTTACCTTTGGCAATCTGCATAATTTGAACAAGGGAAAGTCTGTTGGGGAAATAATAAATTGTATTTCTCGGGAAGAAATGCTCCCTACACTGTAATTCGCAAATACCTGCAATTTCAAGAGCTGATTTGGAACACATATGCCCAAGACACATACAAAGCGAAAACTGATGATAAAAATCATTCATTCTTCTCCTGGTTTCATGTGATGATTTTTGTTTTTAACTTTCCGCATCTTGTAGGTCCTTGTGTTGCCAGGAGTAGTTGGATTAAAGATGCCTCGATACTGTTTGTTTGGAGATACAGTTAATATAAATACCTACCATAATAATACCGCCTCCCGTATGGAATCCACTGTAGAGTAGTAGCAAGTATAGGAAGTCGATTCACAGTTAAACTTTAGCATACGATGTTTTACTTTATAACACCAATTTAATACCATCATTTCAGTGACGTCCGTGGTCAAAATCCAGAGGGGGCAACATTCACAAGTCGTCCCAACGAGGTGGGCAAAATTCGTTAGTCGTCCCAGTGATTTGCTCCATGAATCTTAACTTTACAAATGCGCGCGAACAATTCGCCATTCACTTGAATTAATTCAACAACGTAGGCTGAAATTGGTCGAAATTTTTCCCAAGACAGATTGAATGCAAATTTTGGTCCATATCGTCCCCCCTTTTTCGAGACGCGGGGGGGGGGGGGGGGGGGGTGGACAGCTTGCAAAACGCTGCACACCACCCCCCCCCCCCCCGTCTGCACGCCACTGCATTTTTTGGCTAAGTGAAATGACAACATAATCTAGTCACGACTGCATCTGGCGCACGAATGGGGAATCCCAACCCATATCACTAAGCATCGGCATCATTAGGGGTAAGACGAGATTAATGCTAAGCATACTCCATTAACACCCCAAACCCCACTACCGTAATCCAGAATCGGCCCAACAGAGAACTGAAAAGAAAGCTTGGTGAAAGAATTAAAATTATACCACCAAGGGCTTAACTTATTAATAACCCACCTGTTGCTGAATATAAAGCAGCAAGATTTTGGTAGAAACTAAATCGAGGTAATTCCGTCAAACCAACTCCCAACCTCCCAGATACTTGTCCCATTGAACTGTATCAATATCCAAAAACAGTAAAGTGCACCCGTTTTTTGGCGACCTTTTATTCCACTCAATCTATGAATACTAGGTACAACCGGCCAAAATTGCGACAGAAGGTTTTCTTCTTTCTTGTGCCCCTTGCAACTATCAGTAAAAGATCTCCCAACCAACATCAAAAAGTAGAAAAAGGGAGCCTGGCAAGACATGCTTAATGTTTGCATTTATCTACGTGGACGTTGTGAACGGGCTTATACGCTACATAAGCTAATACACTACAACTTATCATGTCGCCCTCTATCTCGCAAGGGTTTGCTTTTGATATTAGTAAGGAGGATATCAATATTGATCGCGCCTACAGAAAACTTGCAGTTTAGTTTCCTATCCTCTGAGGCCATCGTGGTATTCAATGACTTTTAGGCCTTTGAAGCTCCTTATACAGTCTTGTTTCATTCACATTGGTTAGAGTTAATGCCTGCAAGTTCAGCGTTACAATATACATGTAGATGCCGTAAATTCATTGTACAGGTGTACTTGTAATAGTGAGAGAAAACTTATTGGAAACAGTGTAATGTGCATGCTCATGATGTTGTAGAAAGAAAGCTAAAGAAAAATGTGGATGTTAAAGGGATGACCAAGAGTGCAATGTTTGGGGTGTATAAAATTCTAATATGGGGTTTTGATTATTAGAGTGTTATCGGTTGCGCAGGTTACAGAGCGCATAGCTCTGTAGCAATGGCGCGTATGTTCAAGGGTATTATGTTTGCTAGAGATTACTTTTGCAGGGGAAGGTTCTGGATGTTTGAGGTATTGACACAGGTAATTTAACAGAAGCATGATTGATGCGAACTTTTAATAGCAGGGAACGATGAAAACAGCGGCAACGGATGTGGGCCTGGGCCTAACTGTTGAGAATTTAAGGCCCAACTTACAAAGGTACTGATTATTACACTGCGTAGGCCTATTATTGCATGGATGTGCATAATTTACAATTGAGTGGTGTTACGACTATGGTGGTATGACTTAATGATAAGCTTGGTATTGTCATGGAGTATAAGCTCAATTAAGAATTTCGTGCACGACAGTCGTGCATATTAACCCTTTGAAGACTATTTCAGTCCAGATTTTTTAAATATGGAACTGAGATCATTGCCTATCTCCTAACGTAGACAGGTCGAAAAATTATTTCTAAAATATCCGGTTTTAACAAGCCATTTGATTTTGTCCTCAGATATTTGTATTACATAAAAAAGCACTCAGTCAAAGAGAGAAAGAAAGGCAAAAAGGTGTTTAATGGCAAAACAAAAGCAATGATGTCATGCCGTCGCGAGGGACTCCACTGGTGCAAAAATTTTGCACCTCAAAAAATCATTGATCTTCAAGATCGTAATGCGGACAACTACTACTTCGAAAGAAAAGAGGTAAGTTAATACTTACCTATCCACATCAACAAGAAAACTTACTGATATTTTTGAGGGTTGGGGGGAACTCGTCTACTTTGCCTTATAATAGGCCCCCTAAGATTTCTGAGTTTTGACATGCATACCTTTGAAAAATAAAGAAGCTAAAAAAATTCCCTCAAACATATATAGCATATTTAACAGTGTACATCCCTACCCCCCCCCCCCCCCCAAACCCAATAAAGAACAGCTGAATATACATCACCTGAAACGGATGTAAACAAAGTTGAGGGTGTTTCAAATTCCGCGAACCCAATGTTATTGCATGCAAGGTAAGATTTGGCCTCCAAATAACCACCTTTGATCCAAATGGTAACAAATTACCTACCATGAGATACCCAAGACTCTGAGGAAGAACCCAGATTAACAAAATCAGTAACAGTGCTATAGGCCTATTGGATCAGGAAATGGATCGAGGTAGAAGCATGCGGTGCCATGCAAGTCTTTGCGTTGAGAGACCAGTCACATGCTGATGGTGTCACCGAGGCAGTATAAGCTTATCATTGATGTTAAATGTTCAAATTCATGAGTGACATGAACCCACTGCTACTATTACTGTTTAATGGCTATCACTAAGGAGCATTATGTTGCATGATTTGAAAATTTTGAACATGTTGAAAAACAATTAAGATTAGCTTACCCCGTTGCTGGTAAGTACGTCATTGAAAGTACCACACTATGACCAGCCTTGCTATTACTTGAACTGCATTGAAATAGTCTTTACTGCGCCTTCAAATGCATTGAAATAGTCTTTAATACAGAACCACAGGTATAGGCTCACATCTTGATCGATTACGCTGTGACAACGGAAGATACAGAATGCTTGCTGCTTGCCGTTATCGTAGTTATAAAAGGTAACGAGGATGAAGTAGTTGGGTCACGTGTCAGGTACCAGGTCACGTTACAGGTATCAGGTATCAGTTTTGCTCTTCGGGGGGACCGATATATATAAATCCGAATATGTTAATCAAGAAACAAGGTCTGTACATGACCTTTGCCCAAAGGGCTATTACTTTTTCCAAAAAACAGGGGGGGTAGGACACGATCTGATCGATTGGGCATTGGGATTTCCAACGGTAATTTGGGGAACTGCTACGTGCAATTACTATGGCAGGTTCGGTCCCAGTGACATTTTTAAACCTTTGTTTCAAAAGATTCTTCGTAATATCATGATAATTAAGGAAAAATATTGACTTCAAAATCCGTCGGGGTAGGGATTAACCCCACTGCCAAAATAGATGTAATTTCCAAGAACGGTCATTTAGATTTAACTATTCGTGACCAGGCAGGCCTAGTCTTTAGTCAAGTCTTGTGTAACCGTTCGATATGCGTAATAGCGCCCTCCTCCGTTAAGTCTTTGAAACAACTAGCACCGGAATTGATGCCATTTTGAATTTACTGTTGCTGTTAAGGTTGGCATGTCTACCCCCCTGTTTCAAAAGACACCGTTTTATTATGTCTAAACAGTACAAATTTACCTTTTCCCTACTGATTCAAAAAAACCGACGTACGATGACGATCATCGGGTTGTTTTTTCCAATGGAGGGATACGTACGTCATTTTTACCTGAATGGGTCCCCCAATCAAAAAATAAACCAATCAATGCCGTTACGTCAACAAATCTTAATTTTTTCCACATTGCTGTTATTCCCCTAATAAAATTCCTTTTAGATTCACATCTGTATATTGTTCTTTCAATAAATTTATATTCAATTGTCCCCGCATGAATGTGCAAGATGGGTCCATACGTCTACAAACTGAAAACATAGTCAGCCGGCTAAATACCCTACCGTGGACTGTATGAGCAGACTGATCCCCGTGTTTAAGTGTTTTATCAGGCTTACGCCACTTGCGGGTGTCTCGAAACATCAGACCTCGAACAACCAGACTCAGACCTCGAACATCAGCCCCGGAGTAAAGTTTACTCCGGGTCTGTGTTTCGAGGTTGATGTTTCTAGACACCCGGTGGGATGTCTAGAAACATCAGACCTCGAAACAACAGACCTCACCCGGAAGTGATTTTTTTTGCCGAAGTCAACATTTTACTTCCGGGTCTGATGATTTCGAGTTCTGATTTTTCTAGACACCCGGGGGGTTTCTAAGAACATCCGACCTCGAAACATCAGACTCAGACCCGGAATTGAAGTTACTTCCGGGTCTGATGTTTCGAGGTCTTAGGTTTTCGAGACATCCCCTCCCCCCGGGTGTCTAGAAACATCAAGACCTCGAAACATCTACCCGGAATGGACTATCAAAATGGGAGAACTTATTTTTCTGTACTAAATAGCGGACAAACACGCTTCCTTAAACATGGGAGACTTGGCCCTGGAATTGTTGACTAGTTACCCGTCTCTTTGAGAAGTTTTGTCAGTTAAAAATAATTAAAAAAAAGTGATAGAAAACAAATCCTCCTGCTATTCTACCAGGCGTGACAAGGGGAAATTGCCCTGGACTTGGACCCCGACTTGGAACAAATGGACGTGCGTTGGCTACATACCCCGACCCCTTTCGCTACTTGCCTAGCCCTCAGCAGCATATCATGTTACTCAACTCAAGTTCCACAAGCCCGCATTTCAGATAAGGTAGTTCCAAAAGTCCCATTTTAAAAATTTAACCTTAGCTAGCCTAATTAGTTAAGTTTTTTATTAATTAACTTGCAATTTAAAAAATCGTGTCTATCTACTTTAGTACTAGTTCAGTAGAAACATGTCTTGAAACTAATCCTCCAAACGTACCATCTACCTCCCACACCCACACCGTTTTGTTAAACGGTTGGCCATGAATTATGATGTTTACCATACCACTTGTAATTCCAATTGTTTCTACTAAATTTGCATGCATGGAAAAATGTGGTATTATTAGTAAGCGAACGTTGCAAAATGTTTTGCGTAAAGGGAGGACAACCTCCCGCACCCCCGGCCATATTGCCCCTTTCTCTTTCGACTGGTCGGCCCCCTCAATTTAGCGGCAGAAAACCAGGGGCATCTCCTCCGTGTCACGGCACCGAAACATCAGACCCGGAAGCAAAATCTTGACTTCGAAGTCAACATTTTACTTCCGGGTCTTATGTTTCGAGGTCTTATGTTTCTAGACACCCGGGGGGATGTCTAGAAACTCAGACCTCGAAACATCAGACCCGGAGTAACTTCACTTCCGGGTCTGAGGTCTGTTGTTTCGAGGTCTGATGTTTCTAGACATCCCCCGGTTGTATAAACAATCAGACCTCGTAACATCAGACCCGGAGGTGAATTTACTTCCGGGTCAGATGTTTTTCGAGGCTGAGGTCTATTTTTTTCGAGGTCGATTTTTCGAACAAAACCCCCACTTGTCGCGCGGCTGCGGGGGTTATGCGGCCTAAGTATTTCGCAATATATTTTTTTTGTGTGTAATAAGTATTAAAAATATTTTTTTTTTTTTTTTAAATAGTTAAAAATGTTCAATTCCAAGTTGAGATGAAACGGTTTTTTGTTTTGAGTATTAAACATTTTGTGTATAGTAAAATACACCATGGTACTGTGTAAAACCAAAATTCCGGATCAGGAAATGTATTACAAAGTTGTGATTTTCATATAAAGGAGTCGATTTGATCTTGCTATTTCACACATTGTGGGCAAGTGTGGACAAGTATATTGACAAGTAGTTGTAATGTGAAAGAAAAATAAAATTGAAATATCTGCATTCTTGTAGAATCTTTCTTTTAAATGAACCCTTACCCCCTCTAAGTGATTTTTCTTTTAAATCTGTATGTTTTATGGAAATTTACAATGCTTAAATCGTAAAATACAGGTAAATGCCCATTTATTAAAGGGCACCACCCGATCCTCAGCATCGACCTCACCTTTCATACCTATAAATCTGAGTATTTTTTTTTCATCTCATCTGCAAATATTTTGACTAACTTA
>JAMKCH010052931.1:0-19914 GCA_023653785.1 Ophioderma brevispina
AATCAACTAGTGTATTCTTATTAAGGCGTTATAAATATAAACATTTGCTTAGCTTCAGATACAGTGCCAGTGGATGTAGTCAAGCTGTTCATACTGGGAGACTGCCAGATGGAAAGACAACAATAAAGAAATCACTTGACAAAGGTAATTAGTTAAATCAGCTAGTATATCTTTTATTTATTGGGCTTTCTACACAAGGCACCCATCCGTTCCGAAATCGGTCGACAACACAGTCGTAGCCTATGTGTGACCTAATCAGTCATAATTCAATGTAAAGATTTTGATGCGTTCACAAAACTCACACGATACTGACTCCGCTGGTGATGTTTCTCTCCAATTGCACGCATCATCGCGCCCATCAGCAGAGAAACATGTGAACAAACAACGCTAATTTTACTATCAACCAATCACGGGCACGTGTAATGATCCAAACAGGCGCGATGTGAGTGTAGCACACGCGGTAGCAATGGCAAAAAACCCGCGCGCGGAAAAGGAGAAAATAAAATCATGACAGATTATAGCATAATAGTGCCAAATTACGTTCAAACATTAATGAAAACAAAAACTAGACGACTCCAGGACACTATGCCATCAAGGTAAAATGACCACTTGCTGACCACTGATCCAAATTCGTTCAACTTTTGTCAAGTGCCTCAAGCTGCTTCATAATCATGAATTAAAGTTAACCATGCAATGGTAATGAGGAGATCAATAGGCGGAGTCACCTATATGAGTCTATAATTATGGTGTCTAGGTTTGAGAATCACCACTACAAGCATTTCCCTAACACGATGAATGATTGAAAACAGACACATCACGACTACATTTGATAATTCCAACTTTTATCTGTTACAATCACCTACAACACAATGTTGTCTCTTGATTTATGCAGACAGCTTTGGATCTAAAGTGCTTATCCGACCTCATGACCCCAGGAACTAAACCACAGGCACAGAAAATCGCAGGCCAGTATAAAAAATACAGGGTGTCCCAAAATAAAGGCAATCCTCGAAGTTGGTGGTTCATAGTTTCAAAATTTCCTGAGAAATTATTACAAATTTATATCAGATCTGAATGCCAAACTAGTTGACATCCTGTCCAGTTTTTGTCTGATACGGTTCACTAGTTGTGAAAACAAAGGCTATTATGTAACCCGCTGTCAAATTACCCCATCCAAGTGCACTTAGATCGTGAACCCAGGTTCACCTTCAAAAGTTAAATAAAATGTATTTAACTACAAAAAATCTTCGTGTACTAATCCTCTTTTTTAAAAACAAATAAATACTTAAAATATTTGTCAATATTGTTTTTTCAACGGTCTTTTGGTCGTCTGTGCAGTTATTTTCCTCTTACTCATATATGGCAAACTTAAATGTTTCATCCTCAGTGTGTTGTCTTACAAATCCACATGAATATTGCAAATTGCATGCAGAGGGATCATATACCAAATGATTAAATACGAAATGAATGGAAATGGTATTGAATGGCCGAAGAATGGATGTTGAAGACTTCATAGTTATAATATGGACCATGTGATAGAAACAACAAACACAAATAATCCCCTGAAAATCAAACAGAGTTGCATCAAACACAATGTCATATTATTGTGAACAGAGAAGATTTCCCTTATTTTGCAAAGTTAGTTGGCGTTAAATGTTTAATAGTTAATTTACAAGGTTATTTACGGGTTAATTGAACCAACTTAAGTAGTAAGATAAAGAGATCATGAGAAGAGAGCTAAAAACAAGCGCCTACGTACTTAAGCATGCCTGGATTGTGTATTATCAGTCAAACTTGGACGGCTAAATTGTGGCTTACTTACGTAATCGCCTGGTTCAAAAAATAATGAAGCCAATCAGATTGAATTTGAACAGTAGGTGGAGAAAAGGATAGGCCTTACAAAAATCTCGCAACATTTCAACATTTTAAAATAATTTTGAAATTATACCCCGAACCATTGCTTTATTTCATTTGGTATTTAAATTCCTCACTGCAATTTGATATTCACATTGGATTTGTCAGACCTCATCACTGGGAGTTAAAACATTTAAGTTTGGCCAATTCGCTAAGTTATTATCTAAATTGATAGAGGAAAATATTGTACAGACGATAAAGACCGTGAATAAAACAATACGACCAATATTTTTAATATTTATTTTTAAAAACCAAAGCAGGATGTAGTACCAGGAGAGTTTTGTAGTTGAAAGACATTTTATCAACTTTTCAGGTGGACCTGCTTTAACGAGCTAAAGGCGAACTTGGAACGGGGTAATTTATGACAGCCTGTAAATAATAGCCTTTGTTTCAAAAATAGTGAACCGTTTCAGACCCAAAATTTGAAGGATGTACAAAAACTAGTTTGTCATTCAGAATATGCTTAATAAAATTTGAATATTCTCAGTAATTTGAATTAGAGTACCAACTGCGAGGATGCATTATTTTGAGGACACTTTCTGTATGGTGTGATGGATATCCCATTGTACCAAAATGAGCATTCATAATTGTTACTCATTTTCATCTATACGACAACCATTGTGTACAATTGATGTATTGGGAAAAAGAAACGGGATCTCTGAATTTAAGAAATCACAGCAATTATGTTTAATATAAGACTTGCAGATTCCTACCTCATGGCCCCATGAACTACAACACAGGCCAGGAACATCGCAGGCCAGGATAAAAATATACATGGTGTGATGGCTATCCATTTTTGACCAAAATGGTCATTTTTCATCATTTTACTCATTGTCTCTATACGAAAACCCTTTGTAGTACAATTGATGTTATTGAAAAACAGTTTCCCAAATCTTTTTTTAATTGCAGGTTCCCATTGTAACTGCCGTACTTGAGATTCAACAACACAATTAGAAATTTTACCATTGTGTACGCAAAGAACGTTTCAGCTTAAATCTTTCAGTTGTGGATATTTTTATATAACACCATGCCAAAATCAGAATGTTCACATTTTGTTCAGGACACCTTTATATGAAATCTCTTATTGCACCTTTAATTCGGGCAGACGACGCGGAAATGGCATGTAACACAAGAAAACACATGCCAGATTGATTCTCGTGGCATGCACCTTGTTTTGACCTCTGTTACCTTTGTGGGTTTAATACCAATGAGTATGAGTCTATGATATTCATGTAATTACACAATAATGACGCGGCCGGTCAGTGGATTTTTGGATAGTGTCGCTGAAAGCGGCTCAGGTCATTGATTTTTTCGATATTGCGGGTTCAAGTCAGTACTATGTAAAATGTCCTGCTATTTCTTGGCCTTGGAAAATATTTTTAAAAGTCCAGTGACCTCTTTGTCCTGACCGTATGTCTTCCTTAAAGCAATGCCTTCTCATTGTTAGTCTAAAAGTTCTGCATTTTTATCTATTTGTCAGCCCAGTGTTGGGATCTTTAGTAGTCAATGTGCATACATTTTTCCTTCTCACACTGCCCATCTGCCACTGCCATTCCCTGTACATTTTCAAAAGCACCTCATATGAGAAAAATTAATAGTGTCACAAACATCAAAAAGTGTCCAGGTGACCTCTTTGTTAGCTGTATGGTTAAGGGGTTTCTAACTAGTTCACACCGGGGGGGGGTGGGTGGGTGCCAAGTAAGCATATACAGTTGTTATTACTCTAAAAAATACGAAACAAATACAAATATTGTCAGATTTGCTTGTGCACAATAGAAATGATGTTAGATGCGCTGATGGCTGCTCACATCAGCTCTGTCTTTTCATCTATTCTTTACATGTTTCTACAACTCTATCCCTAGCTTTGTTATTGAGTATGCATTTTTATCATAGCCTCTTCTGGCCCCTGTATCAGGTTTTTTGGGAACTCTAAATCTGCAGTTTTTTGGGATAAGACTTCATCTTGGAACTGGTATTAGTATACTACTTTGGCCTCCTCATGCACGTATGTATCACTATTAATTGTAGACTGTCACTGTGCAGTATACTGTATGCTGTGTAGCTCAGTCAGGCATGTCAATCCATCACTACTGCAAGATTGCCATCATATATGTTTTCTTCACACTCAACAGAGGTATTGCTTGGAGCTGTTCTCTGTCGCAGTTTATGCTTGGGCTTTGCTATAATTGAACCTAGCATTGTTGTGCCTCAAGCAATTCCTATTCAGAAAGATGTAACTTTCAATTCCTTTCTTAAAAGCAAGAATTCCCACTATAAAACCCAAGACACTACCTCCAGATGATATACGTATTTCTGGTGATGTTGCATATTAAATCCAGGCTCCATCTCCCCTATGGATAATCTGATTATACTGATAATCTGAATGATTGACTGGTAACAATAGATCCAATTCACATATATCTTATGACAGAGTAACTCCCATCTCAACATGGTCGCATCAAATGATCCCGTGAGCTGTTGGACTGAACTCAGATTATTGGGTATTTCTGAAAAGAAAACCCACCCGTACGAGGAACGGTTGGTGGTAGTCGTAATAATCATAACATCAAAACTTTTGGATAGACTATACCCGTTTTTGATTCGCCAGATTAACACATAAACGTAACAGTGTGCAATTACTAACAACTCAAACACCAGATTAAGGGAATTAATTTTAACCATCTTAAGAGAATTCAACCCATGGCAGTTACCTTAATGTTCAAGTTGGAACATTCAGATTGTCTTACACAGATAACTACATCTGTGCTGTATGGAGCATGACATTGACATCTTATTCTGGTTGGAACCTGGTTGCGTTCTGAAGAATCGGCTGTTATCAAAGAACTCACTCCAGCAGGATACTCGTTCTTTAACTTTGCTAGAGACACAGTGCCTTTAATCGGAGGAGGAACGGTGTATCTTTAAATCAAGTCTTCAGATTGTTTAACACAATGAGTGGGAAACAACATTCTTTGAACATTGCTGTGTAACTGACTCCAAACAGGGTATGTTTTGTGTGTATTTAAGACCGCCCCCGTAATCGACAAATAATTTCGTTAATCAACTTCCTCGAGGAATTGGACATATTTCATTAATGATATTTCCATCATGCCCAATAGGCTTCTAATCTTGTGATTACTATTCATGTCAATGACCTAACACTATGACGCATAAATTTTTGAATTCCTTGTTTACTGCTGGGCTTCACCAGCATGTAACTCATCCCACCCACGTATCTAGCAACACGCTTGAACCTTCTCATACCGAGTGGATGATGATGTTGTTGTAAAATCATAGTGTTGGTGAATCACCATTAACACTCCATTCCATAATTAAGAGTAACTGTGAGATAAGAAACCATGTCCTATGAAAGTATCGTATACTCATAGAGATTTTCGTACACATTTGTTGTTGAAGCATTCAGTCATGATCTTGAGAATGTGCTGTTAATATGTCTGAGCCAAGTGATGTTAACGATCTGGTTGAAAAATTTCTACCTCTTGTGTTACCCGCCTTGATCAGTATGCTCCCTACAAGACCAAACTAGATCTGATCGTTTGTCAGCTTCCCTTGTTCAATGAAATATTTTAATTCAGGCGTGCTGCTACAACTTGAGAGGAAATGGCGAAGTCCAAGAGTGATTAGGATCGTACAAATACTGATGCAAATGCTTTGTTGTCCAATGATTATGATTGCCAGTCCAAAAGAAATTTCTTTAAGACCAAGATAGTCCGAGGGTAACAGCAAGATTTTTTCGTACTGTTGACAATCTTTTTAAACAGATCTAATAAGGCTCTTCCTGCGTAGGAGTCAGCTGAGGTTATGTCAAACAAGTTTGGTTCATTTTTCAAAGAGAAAAATTGTCAAAATTCTAATATCTGGATAATGTTAGTTACTGGTCTGTTCATACTAGGGAGTATTTAGGCCCTGCAACTCTAGTTGTCTTTGTTTTTTGAGCCTGTTTGTTAGTGAATGTTGAGAACCCTTATCAACGACACCTCCCAAATAAACGTGCGCTTGATCACTTGCCTACTTGGCTGCTCAAACAGATTCTGCCTGTTGTTGTGCCTACCATTACTAACCTAGCTTCAACCTGGCTTTGTCCTCTGGCCATTTTTTCCTGATAAGCTCAAACATGCTATTATTACTCCTCCATTCTCAAAAAGCCTTCTTTAGACCAAAACATTTTAAACAAGAATAGTCCTTTTAAAAAGCCAACCATCGCTTAGCAGGATGTTAGTACTTAATATGTTAATGAAATCATTGAGATCATAGGAAACCCTCTTGTATTAGAGAGATGATTACCCACATGCAGTATGTATTTCAGGCTCAATCTTTAATTTTGAAAAGACCACTGGTTGGAAATGCCAGCCTTTAAACAGCATAGGTGAGTGCCCTCTGGTATGAGTGTGGTCGTTTATCAATCAAATAGATTCTAAATATTTTTAACCACAGCCCATTGCAACCCGAGATTACAAAATCAAACTTACAGGAAACAGTTTGTAAAAACATGCTTGTAGCCAATGAATATCACTGACTATGGGCCAGTTCAATAGCTTTCATTCACATGTATTTAGAAAATGCACCCCTGAGTTTTTATATAAAATGATCACTAGATAACAAGTTCATTTCATGTCATGCATGTTGCAAGTACAACCAACTGAACTGTGCCCTTGGTTTGATGAGCTATGTAACTCATAGTGTGTGCTATCGGGCATTGTACACATTAAATGGATACTCTCAAAACCATGGGTCCTATGTCATCCATTACTGTCAATGAACTGAGAAGTTTATCCACTGTGATGGTTGCGCTATCATCCAATCAAACAGTTTGTTTCTAGCATGCTTAGGACATGTAAATGAAATTCCTATTAGGCATCTACCTGTCCTTAATTCTTAAAATAATTGGAACCAGTGGACTTTGCACTGCTACTTGAGACAACCACCCAACTCTGTGCATGACTGTGATATTCTGCCAATCATTTCTTGCATACACAATGCTAGGGTAACTGGCAATGCGGGCTTTTATCTACTCCGATTTTAGACCATCTTCGATGGAAAAATTACAGTTTCTGTCTCCAATATTCCCTTTTTGGCCAAGGTGATTGAGAGTATTGTGGCTTCTCAATTTAAAACCTACTTAAACACCAATGGTTTTTGTGAAACCCTGCCGGCTGCTTATAGAAAAGGGCACACCACTGACGACAGCACTCCTTAATGCAAGGTGATTATTTTTCGTGAAGCTAGATAAAAATAGAGTTGTGTTGTTAGTCCTGCTCAATCTTAACAGCTGCTTTGACACCATCGGACACAATACCCTCCTTTCATAGATTCCAAACTTACCTTGGGTTTTTGTTTGGCTCGCCTCTTTCTTGGTTTAAATCATATTTGCCTCAGATCGTTACGCCGTGTGTCAATCACATGAATTTTCTGATAATGTGTCTTTGAATCGTGGTGTGCCCCAGGGGTCAATCATGGGGCCACTAATTTTTACACATATCCTCTCCCGCTTGGATATCATTCGTAAATACAAATCTCGGCTTTCCATATATCGCAGACGACAGCACAAATTTATCATCATTTTGACCCTGCTAATCCAGCTTAATTTTCCGATGCACTTAGAACAATTGAATTGTGTATCTGAAAATTCAAAACTGGATGAATATCAACAGGTTAAAACTGAATAGGAGAAAACTGCTGCTGTTCCTAGTTATTGGGTTCTAGACATAATTAAGTTATAGCCTTCTCTTTTCTTACTGGTTGGCACCCACTGTTGTTGAACCAACAGACTCGGTTAGAATCTTGGTAATTCTCATGGACAGATAGGTTCGATAATACTCGCAGTCAGGGGATATGTCACACCTTAATTACGCAGCTTAGGATATCGCACATCATTCGTAAATACTTTAGACCGGTACAGTTGGCCACCATTTTCCGATCTCTGGTTGTTTTCGTCTTGACTATGGCACTCACTCCTCTATGGATCACCAGTTGGCCAATTTAAAGTTCTGCATAAAATCGAACACGGCTGCAAGGTTGATCTGTCCGGGTCAGGAGGAGGGAGCACATATCACCTTACTTGACTAAGCTTCATTGGCTCCCTGTCCCATCAACGTGTCGTTTTCAAACGATTAGTTATTATGTATCTTGTGTCAACTATTCTTGCACCAAAGTACCTTTCTTCTGATATATTTTTCACCATACACAGTCCAAGCGTTATCTACGGTCGGCTGCAGATTTAACCACACTCCACATTCCTAGAACAAAGTGTGGGTTTTGGTGACCGAGCTTTATACAGTTGCTGGTCCAAAACTCTGGAATATTCCCATCCATATCGAGAAGCCCGTTCGCATTATACTTTCAAAAAGCTGCTTAATCTTATTGTGTTTCCGTGATGCTTCAAGTGTTTCTTGTTTCATTTCCTATGTTGATGTTCCTGCTTCGGCAGTAGTTTGTATTGCGCTTTGATTTTGGCGTTGCATAAGGCGTCAAGTATAGTATATTGGGATGTAATGTTTATGTATGTATGTACTAGCATCCATACATAACAAAATTACAATTTGGGGGCATTTTGCACAGTACAGTTAATAGGGAGGTGACAACACCCTCGCCCCACACCTTCCGCTTTGACGGGACACTCCTTCCTGACCTCCATGAAGACTGTACCTCTATTTTTTTGTGGGCCGCCAGCAATCGGCAGGACAACTTAGCAATCTGTTGTGCTGGTGTAGTGTATGTCTGTTGTGTTGTGTGTGGTTTGTGTTTGTATGGATGTGGGGTGCAAAAGGTGTTTAATTTTTTTTTAAAATTGACCTCAATTGTGAAGTGTACTTCAATTGGAACGCAAACTTCTGTTCATTGGTGTCACAATGGGATCCCTCACTATGTATGACGGAGGTCACAGGGTCATGTTGAAAGGTCAAAGGTCCATGTGAGGTCAAGTTGAAATGGCTAAACATGTAAAATTGATCTAACTTGAAACTTGAAGTTCAATTGAACCAAACTTGTGTCATAGGTGGCACCATGCTATCCCTCATATGTTGATGAGATCAACGGTCACTTTCCATTGTCAAAAGGTCATGGGGCGGCCACACAGCTTATATTCTTGAAATGAAGAGCAGAGAGCGCGAAAGCAGAGAACCGCGAAATTCTAGTTTCCCGCTAAAAATGCCCACAAAGGATGAACTTACATTACATAAAAGCCTTAAATCATATTCGTTGGCATTTTGTGCAACAGGGAATCATCCGTTAGGGGTTGGTAATTGTTGTGTCGCCTGAACGAATGTTCATGGAGGCACATACGTCCTAAATTCTGTGTGTCCGGATGTATGTCCGTATATCAGTCCGTATGTTCTGGGTTAACCTTTTTTTAAATGCTCTGTAGGCTAAAAGCTATGCCCGATTTACTTGCAACTGACAGGATGATAGAGTGAGGTGCCGCAAAATTATGTGTAGGCTGTTGGCTGAATTATTTGCATATCAGAAATTTATTAGGATTATTTGCATATTTTTCAGACATTGCGGTTAACCTTTTTAAAACGGCTCTGCTGGCTAAAACGCCTAAGCCCGATTTACTTCATAATTGTAGGGTGATAGAGTGAGTGCCACAATATTATATGTAGCTTGGCGCATTATTTGTATATCATTGAATTTTAAGTAGCTTTATTTGCATATTTTTCAAACATTGTGGTTAACCTTTTAGAAATGTTCTTACTGCGCTAGATGCTATCCCGATTTACTTCAAAATTGGTAGGCTGACCAGAGTGAGGTGCGCATAGCGTTTAGCTGCTTTATTTGCATATTTGTGAATTTTAATTGCTTATTTGCATATATATTGCCTAAAAAACAATTTTGTGGGTTTGTTGGTGGGTTTGGTTGGTCCAGTATTGCGTTTGCCGGCTTTACCTTAAGGATATGAATTTGGTATGGTGGTAGTAGAGCTCCGACATACGAGTTGTGGTCATGTTTTTGAGGGGTCCATTTGGGGTCCCAAAGTATCCAGGAGTCGTTATCGGGTACTTGGCCGTGCTTTGACATATGGATATGAGTTTGGTATAGTGGTAGAGTTTTGCCATACGAGTTTTGTGGTCCTGTTTGCAAGAAGTAATTTTGGGGTAAAGGTCCTACAGGGGGTCGTTATAGGAGTAATTTGGACCGTTGCTTTGACGTCTGGATATGAGTTTTGGTATGGTGGTAGAGTTCGCCACTACGAGGTTTGTGGGAATGTTTTCGAGGGGTATTTTGAGGTCAAAGTCATCAGGGGTCACTTATTGGGTAACTTGGCCGTGATTTGATGTATTGGAGATGAATTTTGGTATGGTGGTAGAGCTTTGCGGTAAGAAGGTTTGTGAGCACGTTTTCGAGGGGTAATTTGGGATCAAAGGTCATCAGGGGCTGTTCTTGGGTAACTTGGCAGTGCTTGGACGTATGGATATGAATTTTGGTGGGGTGGTAGAGCTCCGACGTACAAGTTTTGTGGCAAAACTTATCGTAAAGCCAAGTGGATTCGCGCAACCAGGCGACACTTGTGGTTCGAGAACCGCCTTGTATTCTACCTTAATTGACTATGAACAAAACTGATGCAGTTTTTTTTGAAATATTGTTTCATATCTACTCCTCTCACTCCTTGTCCCCATCCATCCTCGTCCCAACCTATCTCTCACCTCCCCGCCCTCACTATTCTTTTTTTTTGGCTCCTCCCTGCTTCCTCCTCAACCCCCCGCACCTCCAACCCCCCCCATTTCCCCTTCTATTACCTCGGCTACTCATACTTTTTCCCCTTGTTAGCCATCCCCATCCCTTTTCCTCACTCCACACCAACACCCCGCTCAAAAACATTCTTTTTGGGCAGATAAAATATTGCAAGCTTTAATCCTTTATTTAGGCTTGTATAAAATGTTGATTGTAATTTTGAGGGGAAAGGGGAGAACCAGTAAGCAACAATAAAGCTCAAAAGTTTCCTGAATGTGCTGTGTGATTTTGGAGAAAGTTAAGTTTTGTGGAACTATATTTTTTAAATTAAACAAAATGACAAATGTGCAAACCATATTAGTAATATCATCAGGCTGAGATAAATGAAGGAAATGCCCTTTCCTAAGGTTTTGAAGTGGTTTTTAATTAATAGTCTCCACTTTCATATAATGAAAAATGAACATTTTTACATAAATAGGAAAATCTGCGTAAAGAAAGTACCTGGAGAGGGATTCTTGAAGGAGTCTAAACTTTAAATCGAGTTTACATCACCTATAACCAGTGTCTATGTCCTCACGAATGGACTTTTTTTCCTTTCAACGTACTCCGAATAGGTGATAAGAGTCTCATGAATGGGTCAGAATTGGTGGGGGAAACATTAAACTGTATTCTTCTAATTTTTTTTTTTTTTTTTTTTTTTTTTTTTTTTTTTTTTTTTTTTTTTTTATTTTTTTTTTAAAAAAAAAAAAGGTCTAAAAAGTGTTGGTCTGTCATGGGGCAATGTGGGGACCGTACTTAGGATCTAATTTTTGGGACAAGGTCAGCTTTATTTGCCAGCACATTTGATTGGCACTTTTAATTTTTGGTATTGATTGGAGAACATGTTCCCCAAGATGCTATGCCACTGTCCTATAGGCATGAGATCACTAATTGGACAGAGAAAAAAAATGCAGGAAAGGCAGGAAAGAATTAACACTAAAATTGAAAATTTGATACATTTTGTTGAAACCTGTTCGCTTTGTAATAATTAACACAAATGTTTTTCTTCATTACAGACACATCCCTAGATTCTTGCAAAGTTCTTAAAGGTGAGCAGACTTTAAACTTTTCAGATTCATATTGCCTTATTGCTATAATCACATTTAATTACCTATGAGTCACTTAACATGATCCCAATCCAAACCACATCACCCCCCCCCCCCCCCCCCCCATGCAGAAGTAAGATTTCTAATGAAATATTTTTATAGAGACTTAAAGAATGTGTTAGTCATGGGAAGAGAAGCGAGGGAGGCGAGGGCTCCCCCCGCGCCCTCCCGCTTTAGCGTTCGTTATTTCGTGAGCCTGGTGCTATACGTGCATGTCTATTAGGCCCGTGCTCTCATGCTATTGGTATTTCCTTCGCCCTTTAATTTGTGGTCTACTACTTTATTATAGACCTCTTACTCTTGCAAATGAGGTGATAGCTCACAATGGGACTGAAAGGTGGTCCCAATTTAACTTACAGTTTATAGATTAACTTAGAATTTCGCAAAAGAAACAAGCAAATGACTCAAACATTCTGGTCCTAATAATTAGGGGATCCAGGGATAGAGTCCGGTTTTGCCTGAGACTGCACAACTTGATTGGTATTAAAGAAAACCTATTTAGTGTGAACAAACCTGCACCCTCAACAACAACAGCTGAATGTTTCCGCCAGCTATCGCTGGCGGCCCACAAAAATTTCTTTCTCTAACCTTGACATCTTCCCCATATGTTCCCTTCTTACCTTCCCTCTTTTTTTCTTCCACCACTTATTTTTCTCTCCTTTTTTTCCCCTTCCATTTCAGACATCCCTTAGCTCTTTTCACACACATCAGGCTAAGTAACAACTGATTACTAACCTTTGAATGCTGTGTTCCTCCTTGGATTGTATACACCACAGCTATGGCATTTTGACTCCCAGGAAAAGCCGTGTGTTACTTGAAATTCAACCTGGCCCCGCGTGTCACATATGAAAGATGCCAACACCGTCACCACATATGTACCCACATCAATACCTGGTGTACGGGACATAAGGCCTTTTTGTAAATTATCTGCAAAGGAAGGTACGTCTACATTAGGAGATGTTAAGACTATGTAAGCTTAGGGGCTGTCGTCATCTTTTATCGTCGACAAACCATCACTAAAAATTTCCCTGATTATGTAGTTCAAAGATTAAATGTAGGAAAAAACATATAGGAACCATGATGACCTTGACCGCATCTGTTACTTGACATACTAGTAAGCCCCCTTGTCTCAATGTATATGCATCACTTGGATTCAAGTATGAACGTGATCCATCACTGCAATAAAAAGTTAAAACATTTTACCAAAAGTGTATACTACATGCACAAGAATATGACGCCAAGTGACCCCTCTACAAAAGCCCCTTGTCTCAATCTATAAAGCACGTTCAGTAATAAATTTGCATCTTATCACTCGCACTATAAAAGCTAGGACACACATTTGAAAACAAGGTTTATACCAAATTCAAGATGTGACCCAGGGACCTCGTAACACGCCATTGACTCATCACGTTACCCGAGGTACGCGACTCCCTTGTCTCAAATGTCTACGCACACCAAGTATGAAGTGATTCCTCACTGATGCAAAAGCTATAAACAACACTTAACCTTCAAGAGACATAAGGCAGCCATTTTGAGAATATGGTGTTTTTGGGCTGACATTTTGTAGTGTCGGCATGATGTTGATTTTAGCAGGAATATAGCTAAATTTAGGAAGGTGTGTTGGTGGCTCACGTCGAAATTTTTTTTCAAAATTAGATTATCATAGTTAAATAATTTGATTTTGCAGAAACAATACTCACAATGCAGCAAAAGAATAAATCCAATTTGCGCAAGTTTTGCGGAAATTTTCAGGTAAATTTATCAACCAACAACTTATAAAACACCAATTGTGTATCATTTACTGTTCAATTGAATGTACTTGAATGTGCTATAGTAATGTGTATACTCTTTAGATCCTCTAGTTGTGGTGAGTCACTGCGCGTGTGAGGTTTTGCACCAAGAAAGAAGCGTAGACCTTGGAATTGCAGCATTTCGCACGCGAACAAAGGCGCCGCAATCCCCACGCTCGCCGCGAATGCAACGATGTGTCTGCTGTCCACTCCGCCAAGGACTTAATCTGCGAATATGACAAAACGAATCTGATGTCACTGTTCACATCGATTATATTTTCGCAAAAGTGTTTTTTACAAGCATTATCTTTGGTGCATATGATGGCACACTACCATTCTGTGTATGACCCATATGCATGAGAGCAATGGTATAGTAACGTGCCAGGTGATAGCACTAGTTTGCGCTATGCCAGCTGAGCCGGGCATACGACCGTGGCAGGACTTTGCCAATACGTGGAATGGGTGCTGATTTGTAAAAATAGTGGGATATGATATAAATTTACTGTTGAATTATTCCAGTTGTACTTCATATGGGGCGCGGAGACATAACTGTTACATGTCACGAGTTCATACCACACAACACTGTAAACCAGAGCCCAGCAGTTTTTTTTGTTTTCTCGCACTTTTTGAAACTGTCACACATTTAAAAACTTTTTGATTCTGCTATACTTTGTTAACTTGTGTTTCTTCGATTGTCTCCCGAGCGTTGCCGTTCTTCCCCCCCCCCCCCCCAGTTTGGCGCCCCCGCGCTCCCGTTCTTTCCCTTTTCCTTCCTCAGGGGGCGCGCGGGTCGGTGACTCATGGGACATCTTTGCATTCGATCTAGCGTTTGGATGGAGGCGTCTTGGTTAGCGTCGTAAATCTGCAATTCCAATGTCTACGCGTCATTCCTTGGTTTTGCCAAAACCTAACACGCGCAGTCACGTGGCACGTCACCCCAAAACTAGAGAAGACGAACAGAGTAGAGTATACACATTACTATAGCACATTCAATTGAATAAATGTATAACCACCCATTGGTGTTTTTTATTTTGTTTTTGATAAATTGACATGAAAAAAAATCCACTCAAAATTGCTCAAATTGGATTTATTTTGCTGCAGTGTATTTTTTCTCAAAATAAAATGTAGTATATTATAAGAAATTTTGACAATTAAAATATTCCACTCAACAAAAAAAAAACCTTCCTAATTTAGGAGATTATTACTTGCTTAAAATCAAAATAAGGCAGGCACGCAGCAAGCAGCAGCAATTACAAATCACCCCAAAAACACCCAATATTCTCAAAATGGCTTGCCTTTGTCTCTTGAAGGGTAAGTGTTGTTGATAGCGTTCAGTGCAGTGATGGATCAAGTTCATACTTGGTGTGCTATACATTGAGACAAGGGGTCTTACTAGCGGAACTGATGAGGTCAAGGGTCGTTTAAGAGGTCATGTGTACATATTGTTGCATTTGTATACACTTTGTTTACAAAATTTTGTCTAGCTTTTATAGTGCAGTGATAGATAAAAGTTCATACTAAGCTGCTTTATACTGAGACAAGGGGGCTTTTGTTAGTGGGGGTCACTTGGGGGTCATATCTTGTGATGTCGTATACACTTTTGGTTAAAATGGTTTAACTTTTTATGGCAGTTGATGGATTCAAGTTCATACTGAATCCAAGTGTATGCATATACATTGAGGCAAGGTGGGATTACTAGTATGTGCTCAAGTAACAGATTGCGCGGTCAAAGGTAATTCCTGGTTCACCATATTTGTTTTTTTACATTAATCTTTGACTACATAAATCAGGAAATTTTTTTAGGAATTGTTGTCGACATAATAAGATTGACGACCAGCCCTAAAGCTTACATAGCTTAACATCTCTAATGTAGACGTTACCTTCCTTTGCAGATAAATTCCAAACAGATCCTATGTCCTAGCACCAGGTATTGATGTGGGTACATATGATGTTGACGGTGTTGGCAATCTTTCCATATGGGACACTGCGGGGCAGGTTGAATTTCAAGTAACACCGGCCTGTTCCTGGGAAGTTCAAAATGCCCATAGTCTGTGGTAGTATACAATTCAAGGAGGGGCAGGCATTCAAATGTTAAATCAGGTTGGTTGACATTAGCCTGCTGTGTGGAAAAGGAGGCTAAAAGGGATGTTTGAAATTTGTGAATTTTGAGTGACAAGGATCAAATCTAGGGGAGCTACTTGTTTAAGTACACGTGATAGAAATATCCAGATTTTACATAATGTTGTACAGTAATAGGTTAGTAAGAGGAGGATTTTTTTGGCCTGTCCTGCCAGCTATAGCTGGCAGTACCACTTAGCAATCTGTTGTGTGCGTGGTGTAGGGTGTGTGTTGGTGTGTCACTAAAAAAGTTTTGAATATGGTTAAATTGACCTCAAGTTGAAAAGTTGGACTTCAAGTGGAACCAACCTTCTGTCATAGGTGCACAATGGGATGCCCTCATATGTTATGAGGTCATGGTCATGTTAAAGGGTCAAAGGTCATGTGAGGACAATTTGAAAAAATGGGCTAAAAATGTAAAATTTGACCATAAATTTGAAAACTTGAAGTTCAATTGGTAACCAAACTTGTGTCATAGGTGGCACCTGTGATCCCTCACATGTTGATGAGGTCAAAGGTCATGTGCCAGGGTCAAAGGTATTGGCGGCGCACAGCTAATATTCTTTGAATATAGCGAGCGCGAAAGCCGAGAACCCCGTCAAAATTCCTAGTTTAAATTATTGGGGGAGGGATGGGGGCTGCTTGAAGGACCAATTTGATCCTGGCAAAGTCCTTGAGGAGAGATGATGTGGGTTTTTTCTCCTCTTCCACCCCTATAAGGTGTCACTTTTGCATGCTAACATTCTTTCAGCATTAATTTTGTCCTACATCACTGAATTTCGTTGGAGGCTGAGCTTGAGGCTCATGTTTGAGAATTTGGCCTGCATATATTGGGGTATTCAAGCTCCCCACACCAAAAAACATGCAAAATCTCCTAGACTTTCTCCCAGTCTCTGCTCTGTTCTGGGTTCAGAGCAATAAGTTAAAACTCAACTAAAAACTTTTCAGCTTGCCACCTCCTTGACAGTGTCAGTCTTAATACCGCCCCACTCTTATACTTGAAAAAGGATAAGCTCTGCTATTCCATGTCAACACTGGAGATGTGCACTGCAGCATTCATGGATTTTTTTTCTTTTTTTGGTGTGATGGATAGATATTGATGAGAAATAAAATCCTGAAAGTTTGAAGCTTCATACCCTTTTTGTTTTCCTGCAGGAAGTGTTCAAAATTTAAGGGGGGTGCACCACCAAAAATGCTGTATGATGCGAAAGACCATTTTGAGAGGGTCATCAATTTGCAATGGAACCCTCTACATAATTTTCTTTTTAGTTCATAAGTTCTTTTTTACAATGCAAACTTTTTAAGTAGTGAAGTTTCGCTTAACGGACTTTCTCAAAACTGATAGGCAGCTGATTCCTTGAGATGACTTGGTGACCTCTACAACTTTGGTTACCTCTACAGCTTTTGGTGACCTCTACCACTTTGGTGACCTCTACAACTTTGGGTACCTCTACACTTTGGTGACCTCTACCCTTTGATCTCTTGGTGACTTGGAACCCCCTACAACTTTGGAAATCACTGTCTCGAGTAATTTTGGTGTAGAATTCACATCTGGCCAAAAAAAAAAAAAACATGATATCTGCTTTTACTTTTAAAGCTTTTTGAAGTTAGAAATACAATATCTTTCGTCTGGGACCAAGTTTGGAGGGTCAGAACTCCATAAGTAACATATTTACTGTCCATTTTGGGTTAATCTTGAGTTCACCAGAGCAGGACTTTCTACAAGTACAATAATAGTGAGTAATAGGTGAGTTTACAATCCCATGTGAAAAGCCTTATTTTGCATTTTGACATATGGACATCCCCCATGGAAAATCAATGTTGACATGCGACATCACCCCCTACTTCAGATATTTTGAAGATACTCATTAAAGAACATTCTTGAAAGAACCAGCTTGGTGTCATGATGTCTTCTTTGTTTACCGCACAAGACATAGAATTATATGGTGATATACACTGTCCTGTCATTCACACACATATACACTTGTGTGTTGTAAACTTTGAGTGGTCAATTTTTTTGTGAAAAACATAAAGACACCAAGTAGTCTAAGTGGCCAATCGTGTAAGCTAATAGTGTCTAGTTTAGAATGTTGATGTTCCCACGCAAATATTGGTCGCCCTATATATGTTGGTGATGATATTTGTGAGCCATCGTGGATGAGGCCTAGCAAAGCAACTGCAAAATATAAGGGGTAGGGGTAGCAAACTGCCATTATCTCCACTTTTTTTTCATTGACTCAATTGGTATGATTTAGTACCAATGTATAGCTTAATAATTTGGCTCTAACAGAATATCAAATAAACCCTTCTATAGGGTGGACCTGATTGACTGGTTTCAAAAGGTCACAGGTCATTAATTTTGGCTATTTTCGGGCATAGAAATGTTTATTTCTATATGGTTTACATTTTTCTAGGATACTGGTTTTGATTCAATTTTTGCTTAATGTGGCTGAAGACTTGCATTCTTTGATGTATATAAGTAGTAGTCAAAGCTAACTCAAAATCACATTGGTAAATGAGTTACATTGAGTTAAAGGCAACACACTTGTAGAAAAAAGGCATATTAGGTATAGCTTGAGGCGTAAAAGTGCTCATTCGATAACTTCGGCTCCCCTTACCGCAGTACTACTGGACATAATCATGTAATCATTTGAAAAGTGTATACAACACCCACTCTGAACTGCTCTAATGCAAGATAGAAATTTGCAGGGGGTCATCCTCGGTGTCATTTAGAGGTCAAATAGGGTCATCTGATCTGGAATTTTAAGGTTAATTGATGAATAATTTTGGATGTAAAATGTATTTTGATAATCAAATTGGTTTTAAGATACTACTCACTATTTTTTTTCCCACTTATTGTGCTGAAGATTGGAAGTCCTATAATGTTTCTCTTTCTTTAGTACAAAAGGCCCTGTTACTGATTTTTTAAAATTAAATTTGAAGGAATTGAATTCTTTGACGGCGCATATATTTTGATATTTAACAAATAGGTACGATATCCAAACAATAACACTTTACAGAATAGTTCTGTACCTGTGACTCATTTTCCCTTTCTAGTGGTAGCAAACAACCATTATCTTCCACAAGTTTCATGACCAATTGGGTTAATGATTAAGGTATCTGATAAATACTCAAATTTCTCTAACATATGATACCAAAATGAATTCCTTGCATAGATGACCTGATGTGTCATGGGGGTCGAAGGTCACGAGGTCCGTTAAGAATTGGGGTATTTTCGGTATAGTTCTTCATCGACAACGTAATGTTTTTTTTTTACCACATTTTTCCCAAATTCTGGTTTCTTCAGTTTTTGCATTAAATATGGTCGATTGCATTTTTTTGGATGTATAGAAGTATAGTCAGAACGCATAATTTTCAAAATCACATGGGTTTAAATGAGTTTTACTTGACTTAAAGGTCACGACTTTAGGTATAATAGGCAATATAGGTCTCGCTTGAGGCGTAAAAGCGCTCATTAGACACCCTGGCTCCTTTTTCCCTGAAGGTACTACAGAAATATATGTATCAGTTGGAAAGTGTTACCACAACCCTACCCTACACTGGTCTTTGACTAGATTAAAATCTGCAGAGGTCAACTAGGTTCAGTTAGAGGTCATGAGGTCCTCTGGAGATTCAAATTTTTAAAGGTTAATTGATAATTTTTGATGTAAAATGTCTTTAGTAATCCACATTTGGTGTTTTAAATAAATACTTGACCAAATTTTTTTCTCCCTAACAGTATTACAGTGCTGGCTAGATTGAGTGTAAATGTTCTCTTTCTGTAGTGAAAAGCCCACGCTAATTTTTTAAAATTAAATTTACATGAATTTATACTTTGACTTACGTTATATTTCGCTAGTTGTCAAATGGAAAATAGTTTTAAGGTATCACAATCGCGTAATCTCATTAAGGGCGTTTGGGGTATTTTCAACGTAGGTCTTCTTCTACAAGTAACACATTTTCCCAGAATACTGATTTTCACTCAGTTTTTTGCTGTCTATAGCCACATTACAATCCTTGATGTTATATGTAGTTCAGAAGTGTAACTTCAGAATCATATCGGTTAATGAGTTACATTGACGGAAGGTCAAAGCACTTTGTAGAAAAAAGCATCCTAGGTAATAGCTTGATGAATAAAAGCGTCACTAGATAACTTCGGCTCCTCTTACCTGAAGTACTACTGGACATTTATTTTATCATTGGAAAGTGCTACAACGCCCCTAACTCCTGAACTGGTATTCTATGGACAAGATTTA
>JAMKCH010052933.1:0-10117 GCA_023653785.1 Ophioderma brevispina
TATAGTGTTTGTTAATATTTGGTTGCTGGTGGGAAGCCTCTTCAAATTTCTGGGTGCTTTCATTTAAATACCACCAGAAGCCATTCCATTCATTGCTTGTTTTGTTTTTAAAGGGGGGGGGGGGAGTTTTGGACAAATTCTCTCTCGGTGATAATGCTTTGGCGGGAAATTTAAGAAATTGGGTCATTTAATGGATCTGAACCTTCTGTAAATTGAACTTGTAGCAATATAATACTAAATGAAATTGGATGGTACCTTAAGTTAGGCTGGTGGATAGGTAGTTCCTTTAGCAAATTGCGCATTGCGCTTAAACTAGTTGTAGCGTATGTATGCAATAAGGATCTAATTGGGACGTCAAGTGTGAAGTTTAGGCTATATTATGGATCGGTACAAGGTTCCCTTTGGCAAATTGCTGGGGAGTGGGCACAAACGGCTTTAGTATACCTTAATGGTCGCATGTCAATTAGATTAATAACATGAACTTCCGAATGTGTAGTTAGGAAGGACCCTTTCATTCCGCGGTACCTTCTGTAAGCAATTGCTGAGGAGTGGAACCTCAATGGTTTCGTACATAACTGGTCGCTGAGTGGCTTTTGGAATTAGAAAGAAACCGCATTTGGATACATAAATATTGGAATACCTTTATTTGGATTTGGAAATAAATAAGAGACTAACCCTGGCAAATATGTGCCACACTCATATCGCATTGCTTTCTGTGTTTTCAATTCTCGGGGTGGTATTCAACAACCTTTATTACCCATTTTCAAAGCTTATCAACTCAGCACGAACAAGCTGTTCATGTTCAATAATGGGTAGGTCCACCATTCTTCTCAATGACTTCAAGACACCTCTTGCGCATACCGTTGACCAAGTGCGTATACGATGCTGATCTAAGTGGGCCAGGCCGTTGCAATATGCGCGGAAATCCTCGCAGATGTTTTTTTCTCTCATTTTTCCTGTCGCTGTTTAGTCTTGATGTCATCCACAGGTTCTCAATGGGATTGCAATCAGGGGATCTTGCTGGCCATTCCATGCGCTTCCACTTGCTCTTCCAATACCGGTTGGCGACATGAACACGGTGAGGTGTTGCGTTACCATCCACAAAGATGAACTCATCACCGATTGTTGCGGCATATTGGCACATGCATGTGGTTGCAACACATCATCAACATTCGACGGGCAGTCCATTTTATGAAATTCCTTTCAATGTGATTATGTAACAACACCCGGACAGAGAAGCAGGCAGTAGTATTCACCTGCTCAAGGAATTGTGAAGAAATGTTTACCCGTACACACTTGGAAACAACTTCTAAGTTTCAGTAAAAATAGTGCAACTTTTTACCCTTGCAATGAAATTTCCTAAAGGGACGATTTCATGGTAAAACTATTCCTATCGGGCAAAGTAAATTGTTATTTTGTGCGTAACAAATTTGCGCATCCATCGTTTTTGAATAATCAATAAATATTTTTGAGTTTACTTCAAAGATATCCCAGCGGGGACTTCCTTTTTTTTTTTTTTGCTGAGTGTATGTTGATAGACCTCCATTTGTCGTCGTCTTATTAGGACCAAACACCGTTGAATTGATGAATTGTCCACTGTTTACTTGCATTTGCTTTGGAAACCTCAAAAGAACCCTACTGAAATGTGTTTGATGAATACCATTCAGATCACCAATAACTTTCTGAATGATACTGTTAATAATTTAATGTGGTACATGATAGTGTCATTACCCTACAATGCGGTTTTATAACATTTTGTCCCCTCAGTCAAAACCACCAATAAAATAAGGTAAAATACGTTAATGAAGAACCGTTGGTATCAGATGTAGAGAAAAATAGTACGAACAGATCAAGAGCATGACCACGCAATTTGTATCCCGTCGGCCATTTTCGAAGATGCCGCCAAAATGAAACCATTTTAGAGTCATATTTTTGCTAATATTTCAACAACTGTCTTTTTACTTATGCCTATCTAGGCTACGAATATGCTAAATGCATGTGCAATGTTGTCCATCACAGTCATTGTAATATGTGTCCCTGTCGGCCATTTTTCCAAGATGCCGCCAAAATGACCATTTTAGGCATATTTGCTAATAATTCAACACGGCGGCCTTTTACTACCTATTACTAGGCATAAAAATATGCTAAAGCATTGTAAAGAGTGTTAGTCTAAATTACAAGACCATGTGTCCTCTCGGCCATTTTCCAAGATGGCCAATAAATGACCATTTTAGCATATTTTGCTAATATTTTCAACAACACTCTGCCTTTTATGTGTCTATACTAGGCATAAAGTATGCTAAATGCATGTTACATGTTTGCCAATCACAGGCCATTGCAATATGTTTCCCTGTCGGCCTTTTCCAGATGGCCGCCGAAATGACCATCTTAGACATATTTTGCTAATAAGCAACACCACACCTTTTACGACTACTCTCTATCCTACGCATAAAACCTGCTAGATATCTACAGTACGTCTAATAATTAATTATTTCAATATATTTGATTGATATTAAAGGCGTGTTACGTAATTTTTAACAGCTTTTGATAAGACTTTTGGCATTTTTGCAATCGTAATTTCAAAATTTTTGATGATAATCATAAACATCATACATTTCGCTTGGTCCCAACTAAGTCTCATTAAAGTGATTAACTCAAACTAAGTACCCCAAAACAGAATTACAGGTAACACCCCGACCCCAAAACTATGGAGTTACTAGATATACTATAGGATCCAATGAACAAGTGTTGGTCCCTTGTACCATTAGTCATACTGTCAAATTAATATGGAATCCAAATCATAATTTTAAAATATGCCCTATTACAGCAAGTACCTGCGATAAAATAGACTTGAAGTACTTAGGTTATGTTATTGGTAGACACAATCCATGTATTCTGATACTTTTAAAATTGTAACATGACGTCAATCAATATGGCAGCCAAAAACGTGAACATCTTCAAAAAATACTTGACACAAAATCATATGTTCTGGCCATTTCCCTGGATTTGCTTTGCTAATACATAGTGGCGGATCAAAAGGCGATTACTCTTGTTTGTCCGAATTTCATATGTTTCATGTTTCAAGATCAACTTCCACGGAGTGCTTGATCATTACCACTGGTGAGAATTTTCACACATCTTGTTATGGATATTATACAAAACAAGTTCTTTTAAGGGTCATCCTCGGCTTGCCGTGGGGCGCACTACATGATAACACATGATAATTTTGATGCTATAATCATAAACATGCTTACTGAGTTTTCCATTTTCATTCGTTATAACAAGGTAATGTACCGATGACTTGTGAGCCCCGCAAGAAGAAAAGAAGAATTTGTTTGATTCTTTTCTTTTGGCAAAATGATGTTTGTATAGGCGATTTAAGAAATAACAGGCGATGCGTTTTAAACTCGCGACTTTGCATCAACACATTTTTTGGTCAACAAACTATAACTACTCTTTCAATTACCTATGTGTCACTCAAAAATAATCATCTATAATAGCAAAAGTCTACATTTTAAAAGCTGTGGCCCCATACGAAAGCTCACTACATACATAGCATTTGATGGACAGGGTGACCTTGATGATATACAAGGTGAAACAAATTTCATATCAAATTCACAAATCTTCTAATCTCACGAATGAAATGTAGCAATATTGAACTTCATGCAGATTATTTCATTGGGACTAGGAACAGTGCCAACTATCAACTGATGTACAACTGTAATTCACATTGTTTGTAACCTTTTGTAGTACATGGTGATCCTAACTTTGTCAACAAAAGTTCGTGATAATTTCAGCCAACAACATTTTAACCATAAAACCCAAAAAAAAAATAACTGCAATATTTGAAATTCCTATTCAGAACTTTCCTTCCAGAAAATATACCTGACTATAGTAAATGAATACTTCCCATGTACACTGCTCAGACAATTTGGAGAACGGTTTAGGTGCTAGAAGAGATGTGTGGGTTGGTGTTAGCATGTGGTAGTGTAGAAGCCAGGTGGATGTGTCTATCGGCAGTTACTGGTTGCGCATGTTTAATCTGCGATAAACAATTGCGAGAAGTAAGGCGGAATGCGGCGATCGTGTGTCTGAAGTGACTAGATATAATATGATTTTATTCATAAGGGTCGTAGAAGCGGTAGAGAAGATGGAGCTTTCTTGGGACGAAGGGAGGAAGTCGACCGGGGCGTGACAATAGTCCAACGCGGCTTTTTTGACAACGAGATGCAAAACTTACCCCTAGGGGGGGGGGGGTAGCTATGTACAAGCGAGCCGGCTGCTGCCCTGCCCCCTCCACCCTCTTCCTTGCTGAGTGGATTTGTCATAATTCTGTGGGTAATCAGATAAGCTTAACCAAACTTCATACCTGATATTAATTTAATCTTTCAGCTTTGAAATGAATCAAATCTCTCTTCAAAACATTCGTTGACTTAAAGATATGAACAAGAAAAAACCAGTTTTGTAATGAAAGTGTGACGCCTCACCCTTTTACGGTGTTGTTTGAGTTCAAACGCATGGCCACCAGATATTGGTTCAAATTTAAAACTACTGTTACAAGGCTAAAACATGCATGCAGTATGCTTTATTTCTTGATTAATATCTGTGACGGTTACTACACTCAACAAAAATATTTAGTTTTGAAAGTTAGTGTACATGATCTGTATGTAATACTTAAAAACCAAATAAATGCTTTTGGGCGGCCATTTTGAAAGATGAATGTTTGATTTACAAACTTTATATCCTGTTAATCCTCCTAAACATTTGTTTTCATTTAATGGTCCTCCTTAATATTTTCAGACCATTAAATAACATTTTAAGCATCATATCACCGGTATTTTAAAAGGGTATGCATGTGAATAAACAATAAAAGCACTTTGGCGGGCACATTTGAAAAATGGCCTGCCAAACCCGTCTGGGTAAAAATTTGAAATGGTTCTCATAGATCTCAAATTTGTAAGTATATTATTAACCTCTACGTAGAATACAAAATCCCTGTCTTTATCAATAAATGCACGATTGTTACGTATAATTTTATATGTGCCGTCCGCGCTAAGAGAGGATTGCCTTCAGGGAAAAATGACTGGGTAAACACAACAAACCTCTCTATTGAAGCCGTATAGAAGATTCCTAGGGACATGTCACCGACGCTGGTCACGATGGCAATTCGCGCATGTGTAGTTCATTCCTGGTGACTGACTAAGTATACACCAACCGAATGCAGTAAATCTGTGAGTACATTGTACGTGTCATGACCGCGCCCACAAACACGGTCCCCTGCGTCATATAGTATGACAGCAATCAATAGTCCCACCATTGCTTTCCCAGTTCAAACTTGGTTCCACTGCCGTAAAATAGCCATGCATATTGGCATTGTCACCTTAGTAAGCGTAAATGTCACCTTGCAATATGACACTGTTGTTTTCAGGAATGATCCAAGTAATAATCCCGACCAGATAGTACTCTCACTAGTCACTATAGTCGCGCATAATCTACGATTATTTAGGAGTACTTTTCACCCCCAAGTTCCGGGATTGACTCCTGCGCAACGTTACTACATAAAAAAACAACACCAACACTCAACAACGGAAAGTCTTATGTTAAAGAGACAGGAGATTTCCAGAAAGAAGCGCCCCCAATTTTTCTCGAACCTAGATTTTTTTACATATTTGGCACTGCTTACCAATGTAATTAGATTCACACCTGAAAGTGAACATCCGAATACGCAGGGGCGTCCCCAGACCATTTTATGGGGGGGGTGGGGGGGGGGGGGGGGGGTGTGTTGTAGTCTCTGGTTTCGACAAAACCATGTCCGATTCGAAATTATAAAATTTTCCGGCTCGCTGCGCTCGTCCGGGTAGGACCCAATATTTTTTCAGCGTCGAAATTTTGAAGGGGGGGGGGGGGACTTGGATTGGTCGACCGACGGCACCTTTTTCACTATTTCACTCATTTCAAAACGAAATCCAATAGGAGATGGACGCGCCCAAAAACAACCCTCAAAAGTGTCCTTTTGCCGACAAAATGCCGAAAGTTTAACGTTTTTGTCGAACAGAACTTTGTTCATGGGGGTGTCACACCCCCCCCCCCCCCCCCCCCCCTCTGAGGACGGCCCTGCAGAACGGCCGCGTAATAAGATGGTGATTTAGTAGTTTCTTTCTGTCGTGGCACGACAAAGTCAAGCATGGTTTCTATGGGGAAAGATTACGATAGCGGCAAGTTCAAAACAATGTTGAAGGTTTTCTTTTGCACCTGTTGTCCAATAGACCCTCCAAAACGTTCTCGGAGTGTTCTAACAACCGATCCATTGAAATTGAAGAAATTCATATCCTACAAAAAGCTCCTCCTGTCCCTTTAACATCTTTTTTTCAGCTTCCGATAGCCGAGGACATACCGATTTTCCCCATTACCTTGCGCATATTAATGTTTGACCATCTGAGGTCTACAAATTCTCTCGAACGTCATTAAATGAACACACATTGCCGAATTTCCAATCTCCCCAAGCTGTATCAGCAAATATGACGTCAACATTCAGTAATGAGAGTAATGAGCGGGCTCTTCATTTGTAAATTGTATTGGAAAGTGTGTAACGTGGTAAAGGAGTTGAAGGTTCCGATGGAATCTCGAACTGATTATTTGACCCTCTTTAGATCCTGGAGACTTTTAGTTTGATGTACCGATCTGCATCGAGCAGAAGGATGTTGCGATTTATGATCTTGTGAACATAGTCGATGTGTCCATCGTTTAGATCTATAGATATTCCAGTTTAAGTTGGTGAGCATTTTTGAGACGCTGCTTGAGTTTCTGTCTATAATCACCTAGACGAACCTGGCAGCACTTCGTTGAACTTTTTGAAGACTGTCCCTAGTTTTGTTGGTTTCCAGGAGCCGGATGCGATACTCTAAGTGTGGTGACTCATAGTTTGGTATAGGTTTTCCTTGACGGTTCGGTAAGTGGGTTAAAGTTTCTCTAAATGAAGTTGATCATTTTTGGTGGCCTTTGGTTGCGGTGCATAGTTTGATTGTTTTTGGTCCCCACTTTAGTTGTTTTGACTAATCACTCCAGGTATTTGTTGGTCAGTGACCTCCCCAGGAATTTCCGAGCATTTTGAGTTGGTAGCCCCCATTCTCATAACTTTGCACTTGACGCATTAATCTCATTCCATACTGTTTTTGCTCAGTTGACAAGGCTGTTAAGGTCTGCCTGGAATGATGTTTCATCTTGCTGAGATTTTATGGTGTTATAGATAATGCAGTCATCAGCGAATAACCTGTGGTGGAATTAACGGTATTAGTGATGTCGTTAATAAAGAGAATGAAAAGATGGGGGCCCAGACCTGCTTGCCCAGGGGCCGGGGGGACTCCAATCACGACTGTTTCATGATGAGGCCTGTCTTCACAACGACTCTTTGACGGCGGTTTACAAAGAAAAACTTCGATCACTTCAGAGCTTTGTTTTGATGCCGTTAAATTCAATTGTGGAGAGACGTGATGTGGTACAACATTCAAAAGCTTTACTGAAATCTATATGACAAGGTCGGTAGTCTGATGATTATTATGATCGATGTCAGGACATGAAGAATGAAATGAGCTGAGTGTCACACGATCTGGGACTTCTTGAATGCATGGTGGCATCTGAGAGTACGTCATAGGTAGATAAGAGAAATTCGTACACCTGAATGTCATGGTGTGCTCCATCAGTTGCAACAGTTACGCATGTAAGGGCGTGTGAACCTTTGGAGTTTCCGAGGATCTATTTTGGTTGTAACTTACAAAATTGATATTGTATGTAAAAGTATACATTCTAGAAAGAAAATTGGACGATAACAGATGATGGCATCAGATTAATGTAACTTTCACGGAGTTTAGAAAATACCAAAAAACATGTAACCAAATTTTTCGACAGCATAACAAAAACAATTGGAATTTTCATGATTTCTTATATATTTTTTAGAAACAGACAAATTGTCCAGGGACGGTTTTTCATTTTTAAAAAATAGAGTTACTTTTCGAAATATAAGGAAAAATGTCAAAAAAGTGTGATTTACCTTTCTTCCAAAATTTGAGTATATATTGGAGAATATCTTTAGTTAGAAATCGAAAAATGCAAAATTGAAGAAAACAGTTCTAGAGAAAGACGATTTGCTATCGTGAGAAAGTTAAACCTTCCCTTTTACTTCGGGATTTTGGCGTTATCTTGTCTGAAAATTGCCAAATTTTGGCGAAAATTGAAACATTGAGAAAATCTGTGTGTTAGTAAAAAGTGACTTTTCACGCATTTCAAGCTGTCTCTTTCTTAAATATAAAGTACCTTTTCACTTCAAAAATTGCGTATGTTGTGCATGCAGTGATGAAAATAATATTTAGGCACTATTGAATCAAACCAATTTGTCTTCAGCTCCAAGAATCGAGAATTGACAATTCATCTTGTTTAAATTAGCGCTTTGTTACATTTTCAAAGATTATTTTTCGTTTTTTCGTACAAGATGCGTCCGCGCAAAAGTACATTAAAACACGCGCACGCTACATTACGCAGCAAAAATTCACCACGCGGCGCGATGCTGCACCTTGCACCTGACGGCGTGTAATTTGCTTAATTCCCGCCGTTAAGACCATGTGGTTTTTTTGACTTTAAATGGTCAAAAGCTTTTTAAATCGGCAAAAAATACAACTCAAACTCAGGCTTGTCTTCTTGGATACCTTGTTGGTAACGATAGAACACAGGTTTGATGTTTAAAATGGTGCAAAAATCAGAATTCCGTGTAAAAACCAATCCTTGGGTTGGCACTACCCTCTTGGGAGATTGGGCGGAGTTTCTGGGTCTACTTGGAACCTTGTTTTTTTATATATGGGTGAAATATTTGCCTCTTCCAATCTTCCCGGAGCTCACTTTGGTCTAATAGAACAGGAGCCAATATCATAGGGGCTTATTTAAGAAGTTCGTTTTACCCCCCACGAACAGAAAGGTTTAAAAACACCTTTGTAGTTAGTATGGACCCCTCTACTCATGCTGGTAGTAGTTATCCTCACATTGTGGTATCAATTTTTTCAATAGAGGCCATTTAAGTTTACATAGGGGGTCAAAAATTTTTTACAATGCCCCAATCATGTTTGAATGTAATGCCATATTGTCCATCTAATCATAAGATGTCCAAAATTATAGTTTGTACCACCTACGACCATTGGTTTTTGGAGTTATAGGGTAAAAAGACAAAAAATTGGTAAAAAAGGTCATCTCAACTTGTACAGGGGTCAACATTAAAAGTTAAGTCTGTTATATGTTTAATACTTGCAAATTATTACACTTAAGCAGATGAACACTTCTTTATTTTTTTCCCAAAATTGGAGCAAACTTTCTGATTTTTTGACCCCCTGTACAAAGAGAATTGACTTTTTTACCATTTTAGCCAGTTTTAGCCCTATACTCCCAACCATTGGTCATAGATGGTAAAACTATACATTTTTGGAATCCTGATTAACTAGACGACAATATGGCATACTTTCAAATGATTGGATCATTTTAAAAATTTGACCCCTGTGTAAACTTAAATTGGCCCCTATTGAAAAAGTGATACACCACATTTGAGAGTACTACCTACCTAGCATTGATGTTAAGGGTCCATACTAACTACCCAAGGTGTCAAACCTTTTCTTTAGTGAGGGGTAACTAGATGTTTTGACCTGGTCAAGCTCCTCCTCTATAAGTCTTTTGTTGGAAGATGTTCTGCAAGGCGGTGCAGGTTCGGCGAGGCGCTCTTCAGACATTAATTTGGAATTCGTCTGGTCCGACAGACTTTGCTTGTAATTTGTCGAAGCAAGCAATTCTTCCACCCCTTCACATAACTGTCTACAATCTGGCATACCGGGTCAGGGCTGGCAGGTATGATGAGGGAGGTTTAAAGTCTGTCTCAGTAAATACGCTTTGAAATTGATCGCGAGTAGACTGGTCGTCAACGGAGGTTTTATTTTTGGTCTTTAGTGGTCTGAATAACCATATTCTCTTTCCTGCGAGATCTTAATGTGTTCCTAAATTTTCTTTTGTGGGTCGTCGGAAGTTGAAAGTCGGCCCCATAATTTCCTATTTGCTTGGCGGAGTTCCTTGTCGACTTCTCTACGAA
>JAMKCH010052935.1:0-10393 GCA_023653785.1 Ophioderma brevispina
GTGTCATAGTTGGCGAAGTATTATAAATTAATTTGTGGCTGGTTGTGAAGTCTATAGAGAGCGATCGATCGCAAAGTCGATCGCTCACCGGCTCATGTGAAAAGCCTATTATCTATATATTAATACCGGTGGCCTGTCAGTGTGTCTGTCTGACCGCGTCTATTTTGTCGAAGACCGAGGGTCCCACGTTCAGAAAACCTGGTGGGTGGTGCCCCTTGACCGAACTAAGACCGAGTTTGTATTGATTAGTGGATCAAAGGGTCATCAGGGGTCATTCAGGTCAAATGAGGTCACATGGGGTACACTTCGTGTATGGCATGAAAACTTGTGGGTCGATTTGTTATTATTATTATGCTGCCATTTTCACAATTATTCGCTGTGCCTAGGCCCGCAGCTGACCATGCGCACAATCTTATCAGCACTAAATTGCATATTCCTCATACGGCTACCCCATATTGCAAGCGAGATAGTCACTTGCCCAAGTGGACACCATGTTGGCTTGCAGTGGGGCCTCGAACCCACAACCTCATATCATGATCCGCTTTCATATCCACTGGACCACATGTGGCCCTAAATTTTCTGTTAGCTCAAAGCTAATAACCCCTTCTATATATTTTAGGATTTAGATTAAAGATACACTCATTTATTCTCCCAAAAGTTAAAAATATTTGAATTTGGTAGGAATACTTAAAAATAAAGGATAGTTTGTTAATTCTTCATAAGTTATTTTTTGCAACTTAAAGGAGCTTGTTCCGATTTTTTGTCTATCGTGTCTCTACTTGATATGGGAGCCTGACACTTGTATACGCTGAACAACAATTCATCGTAGGAAACACTTGCGTTTTTTATGCTGACGTGATATGCATAGTTCAAACGCCATTCACTACTGGTTCCATTAAAACAGCAAGTTTTATTTGTCAGTATCTGGAAGAAATGATTTGAAGCTGAATTCACAGGAGGATAAAAAATACGGCCTTTTCTTGATATCAAAATTGGTACTGACGTGTTAAATCAGGGGGTCCCCAAAACGATCGGAACAATCACCTTTAAAAATTGTCAGAAAAGGAAAGAAAACAGCAGTGTTCGATGATATGAATTGCCATTCAATTAGTTTTTTTGAAGTGTCCATAACAGACAGTATTATGACTAAAACATCTGCATTACCTAGGTTTGCTGTTCATCTTACCACTTTTAGGTTACTTTATACTCTTACATACAGGCAAAAAATCTTGATTGTTGATGATTCTTTTGGATTTTTCTGATTTGCCAAATCAATTGATAGTGCCTTTTAAATATGTTTTGGGCTGGTCCTGACGTAGAAAAAGGAAGTGTCTTTTTGATATTACACATCACATTTACTAGGAAACAAACAAGAGGTTGGATTAGAAACATGAAATAGCAGGCCTAGATATGAATGCATATTTGAATTTCGTTAATATTTTTTGAGAGTGCCAGTTTCATAACGGGAAAATTAATAGTCAAATATTCTGTGTCTTCAAGTCGGCATGTTTTTTTTCACGGATCCAGAGTGGCAGCAGAGCTCTAAACAGGAAGAGGAGGAGGGGCTGCTGCAGCTGCAGCATCAGGAGAATCTCGTACTAGTAGCCGTGTTTCCGTGAAACGCATTCTCTCAGCGGAGCAGCCCTCAGAGCAGTGGGTCAGCAGCACTGAATCCTATAGTAGTTTTTAATGGAATAACAAAATGTAATATATAATCCATTTTGTTTTGTATACACTTTTATCGCGTAAACGTCATCAAATGTGCTGTTGCCTATTGGTTATTTATGCGGCCGTCATGGAAATCATCACAATCATTTCGCTTCATCTAGGTGTGGGAGCTGGCCAATCACACAATCCTATCACACTTGAATTGTACTATTCCCCCTAAAAGCTCCCCAGATTCACTTGTCAACGAGGCAATTTGAATTAGTAATCTTGCGAGGGACCAGACAGGTTGACCACAGTGGGCTCGACTCCAAGATTTTAACGGTCTAATGATCAAGAATACTGCGCTTTTCCACAGTACCATCCATGCCTCATTCTGTACTAAACAACCGCATTAACTTAAGGAAAATACAAAGGAATGTATGCCAACCAAGTGTATGTAAGGACAACAAACTAGGACGTAGTATGAGAATTAATGTGGGATGAAGAAAATTTACAGAAAGACTGACGTTTCGAGCAGATACACGCTCTTTATTAGGAGCATGCAGAACAAAATAATGATCATTGATTAATTTGTAGTGGCAATTAATTGGTGTTGACTACAGTATGAGAGTAGTGGTGTTTACCTATGTATACATACCTGGGGAATGCAGATGTGTTTTTTTTCGTCAAAATTGGCTTGCCAATTGATTGTACCGCGGAACAAAAGAAAGTAAAACAAAAAATAACCAACCCACTGAACCTCTAGTTTTGGACCAAAAATAGAATACAATATTTTAGAAGTCTTAATATATGTAGTTTAGTAATACCGAATGCTGCAGACTTCTCATGATAAAGTACATTGCACAGAAGTACACTCGGTCACAATTGTTACAATGTGTTTCATCTATGTATTGTCAATTGATAAAATATTTATACGGTAAAACATTAACTCATTATAATATCATTTAGTGGGCCATATCTTTGTAATATTAGACTTCTCAACTTGACACCTTTCATGAAATCCTTTTTAATTGTAGGCTGGTCAAAATTTCAACAAAATTACAACAAAGACAGTGCAAGGAGTAGGCCTGCTAGATAGAAGCACCTGTGTTTTGAAAGGTACTTATGAGGTGGTCACTCAATAAAGGTTCTATTTATGCTAGTTCACAAAAGTCGTAAAAGGGTGTTGGATATTCAATTTACACTTTTTTACCAAGGTGTATATACTTACCATTTAATTCGCTTCACAGCTAGAAACACTCAAGGATACTTGAAATGTTTTCTTATTATTTTTTTTTTTCATTACCAAAATGTAAGCGTTCGTTTTCAAAAAATGACCATCCATCACCTTGAATTGTCTGAATCGTGTGCACCATTAAAAGTAAGCAAATTCACCACTGTGCTATGCCTTTTCGGGGCTTTATTTTGAGGTTATTGAATGAGCATGATTGATACTTTTTGTGTCCGTACTTAACACCTGCTGCACATAGGGGATTGCTTTTGTTGGTGCTTTAGCACAAACTGTGCCCCAGTTTTTGGAGTAAGAGTCGGCACACACCTTAAGTGGACACCAACCAGTTTAAATGAAGCCAGGCGCACTCAAACAGGAATGCCTGCGCCCTACCCCAATGTACCAACTGCTCCGTGCTGGTACCCGCCACTCCAACTCAGATGGAGAGAAGCTTTTGCTTGTCCTATGCAAAAAGACCTCAGAACCCAGAACCACCTTCTCCATGAAACAGTAGCCAACTCAGAGATGCGTATGAAGAGATTGCCTTATAGGCATCCATTTTGTTCCACCATGCACTTGACAATGTTGAAGACCATGAATCCAAACCAATCCTTAATGTTTGGGACACCATGTTTGGAGAACCGTGGTGTGAGTCATCTTATCATAGCAGAACTTGCTCAGTGATCATCAGGAACTGCTTTGACCTACCATGGCATGTGTGGACAAAGTTAAACTGCCGGCAGAATTGGTGTTGAAAACGTTATAAGGTTACACACCACTAACTCACTTATCACATTAGTCTATTGGAAAAATGGCAACTTTGAGCATGTTTCTTCCACTTTAAAACTCTCACAGAGGAAATATCACACCAACATCACCCCAAAGTACAAGCTAAAATCACCAAATAACCAATTTTTGAACATATGATGACCAGAAAAACTTTTCTAGTTACGAATCACCTAACTCGGCCGATGTCAAGAACCGGCAACCCCAGATTCTCCTGTATCGCCAAAGCTAGTTATTTGCAAATCGATGTAAAATTAATGACGCGAGTAAATTTCACCTCAAAATCACTGTCAAAATGCTACTTAGTTTGAGAAAACATACCATTCTAACCATGTCAATCATGACATTTCATCACTTTCTTAATATAACTAGTGCATTTTCAGACATTTTAAGCACTTTTTTTCCAGATGCCATGCACGAAAATAGGCCACCCAAGATTTTTTGATCCTTACGGCAAAGCCATTATGGGGTATAACCCTTTAAGGCCAGTCATTTCAGATGCATTTAGCTGAACGTCCAGCCGTGATGTGGTTGTAAGAAGAGCAAATATTGATTACATCATCACAGGCTGCCCCTTTCCAGACCACCAAATGGTGTCTCAGGTCAATCAGTGTTGGAGAACGTGGGCCATGTGTCAACATCGTGTGGATGGGATGGGATGGGATGTGTTTACCCAAAACATGCACAAGTGTTCCAATTTTTTGTTTGTGTGAGGATTGTAATTAATATCTTGTCACTGACATTATCTTCATGCTGTTTCAGCTCCAGACAAAGAGGTCCCAACTGGTGCAGAGAGGAAGTCTGAAGAAAGCCCTGCAAAGAGTGTCAAGTCTAAAAATACGGGTTGTGAACATTCATGAAACCTTCAGAGCCACAATTCTTAGGTACGCGAGGATTGTGATATATTGCAAACTTTTAACAAGTTGATTTTATAGTTCAGGGAGACACTATGCTCTATTATAACTTTGATGTTTTTTCATTATAATACCCTGTGGACCATTATCAGATACTGTGTTGTATGACTTAAAGCATTGCAGCGTATATTGCCTTGTATCCTGTTAGTGGTTATAAAATCCTTGGCCACATGTGATGGACAAGCACCAGATTCCTCTGCCAGCTGCGATCTGAGCTGCTTTCAGTTGACTCGACTTTAGGCGCTCACGTCAGGTCTCATACCTGCTGTGAAAGTCCCAAGGTCCAACTTTGCCTCCCACAGGGACAGATCATTTTCTCCCATCCTCTGTAGGCTTATGGAATGCTCCTGTCATGTAGCATTCAAACCTAGGACTTGAGAATTTCAAAAGGTAAGGTTCATCGCTATATTGGGGAGCCCAATCTGTCAGCGTTCCTAAATTAGATAACTGCTGTTAATGTAGATTAGCCTTGAAATAAATAAAAAAAAACATGAAAAGTGGATTTCTTTAATTTATATTTAATCGTGTGAAGGATCAAAGAAGTATAGCACAACAGGCATTATGATATTGAACAGTAGTATAAAGGGTCAAATTATTTTAAATGTGTTGTTTTATTGTTGTCATTTCATTCCTTTTTGGGATAGAATATGAAATACATGGTTTGCAATATTGTTTTGACTGAATGGTGTATTTTTGGTAGAAGAAAAGGTACATAGGTTGGTGATGACCTCTCAATGCTTAATTGCATTGTGTTTCCCAAATTATGCACATTTGGGCAGAAAGAAACTCTTGTCACCCTCCTCTTCTAGGTAGAGTTCGAGAAAGTACTATTAAAGGATTCAATCTAGGGTCCTTGGTTGTGAGAAAAGAAAATCAAAGTGCAACGAGAATGTTATAATAATTAAATTATCGGAAACTAAATCTAAGTGGGTTAATACCTGTTAAAAAATAGTCAAAACATGGCTTGTTCAGTGTAGTGTACCAACAAGTCCCCTCTCAAAACCAGACTTAAGAATTAAAAATAATTAAAATAACTGTTTACAAGAAGATGACAATTCTTTTCATTATTGAGTACATTATATATGTCATTTCGATTATTGTTTGATGGCGTATATTTTAGGATCTCTTCCATCCTGATGTACCAATGGATACAGGTGCATCTGCCACGCCAGAAGAAGCAGCAGAAACCACCCACAAGCCAATTGACCAGGACAACCTTGCAAGGAGATCTGAGGTACAGCAAGACTCTCAAGTACAATCCCAGCAGGAGGATGACCAGGGCAGATCAGAGAAGCCACCTTCTGATGACTGGTCCCTGCATTTGACTCCCTCTCAAAGTGAAACACAATCACAGGGCATGTATTTGTCTAGGAAGGGACCCAGTAGTCAGTCTGGGATAGAGACGCATAAGGAGCAAAGAGCGGCAAGAGATGAGCTGTCTGAACATGAGGAACATAGTGTGCATGTAACAGAGACATCTGATAAGATGGTTTCAAGTAATCAGAGGAGTGCTCAACCAGGTGACAAAGAAGCAGACAAAAACGAAAGTGAAAGGCAGCATAGCGAGGCTTCCGAAGCAGCCCTGAGGCCAGCTGGTGGTCAGTCTGTTGAGAGTCCAAAAGGCAGTGGTCAGTGGGATGAGAGTATCCAGTCAGCACCCAGGCAGTCTCAGAGTGTGGATCCATCACAATTGTCCAGTGAGTAGCTATTTTACACATTAAACATTTTGAATTACAATATGCTCATTCACCAAGGACACAGTTCAGTTTGTTGTACATGTGAAGTGCAAGAAGGTGTTAAGTGCAAGAACTGCCATGTGTTAGAAACATGCTGTTATGCCAAACCTTTAGTCTGTGGCTCTTGAAATGGTTCTTTTGGCAAGTGTTGTCTGAAGAACCATTTCAAGAGCTACTTTCAAGAGCCAATTTCTTGTTTACCAGAACAGGTAGGGCAAAAAAAAAAATCCCTCAGAAGACCAGGCACGTAGCTTTTAAAGTGTGCAACTCAGTCTATAGTCCGTGTCTCTCTCTCTGTGCAGTGATGTCATAACATTTACGCCCGCGTCAAGAAATGCCGTCTTTATGCGCGCACGTGAAAGCACCGGCGCTTCAAGTCAGTGCGAGCAATTTACTCTTGCGACCAACTAATCTCGTGCTGACGTCACTGCACAGAGATAGTAACACAGACTATAGTGCATTTTTTTCAAGGTTTATCAATTTTTAAAGGATGTTGAAGTTTTTAAAATTCTTTTTAAATGTTTTTTTTCAAGGTTTATCAATTTTTAAAGGATGTTGAAGTTTTTTTAAATTCTTTGAAATTTTTTTTTTGTCATCAGAAAAATGGAATCTTGTATTTTGCATGCCTTTTTCAAAAAAAAGTATCATATTTTTCCATTTCTTTGATAAACTTTTCGGATCCTTATCCGTACTCTAATGCTAACTGACAAAAAATAAGAAAATCATCATTCGTTTGTTCTCTAGGTATTGGCTTTCATCTTAGCGTGCCCACTGACAGTGGTCTCCGACCAGTCACAAGCGTAACGCCTTCAGTAGATAAGAGGAAAAAAGGCCGGGCTTCACGTCAACCTCGTCATAGCACACCTTTAACAGAGGAGAGCCAAGTGAAAGATCAAGGAGACACTCCTACAGGGGTCAAAGGCCCACAAACATCAACATTGAATCTAGAGGAGGGAACACAGTCAGAGCCACAGGAAAGCAATGACCTGCCAAGATTTCACCTGAAAAGTAAGACCAAAGCATTTAAAAAAATATAAAGCCTTAACAAAATGATACTCTTTAGGTTGCCTAATTTGAATTGGAGAGACCTGCATGATTCATCAGAGATGTAACTTTTCCGGAAATTTCTGGATTTCTGGATTTTTGGCCATAAATAAAAAAAAATCCGGAAATGTAATTTTTTTTTTTTTTTAAATTTTAATTTTTTTTCAATTTCTGAGATCAAAGTGTTAATGATAAAGGTATAACTGCATCAAAAACACAAGTTTTAAGTATCAATTTATTTTGGCGAAAGGGTCTTGTACCCCAAAATCGCGTAAGAAAATATGTTCCCCGGAGCTTTACCGGATGCTACGCTAAAAATTTGGCCTTCCTGTTGGTTCAAATTTTGGATTTTCAGGAAATGGGACTACTCCTCTGTTACATCTCTGATTCATGGAGGTTTTTCTGCATTCAGGGTAACAAATTTATTTTTCTGTGTATCCGATATCATGTAAAGAAGACAACTGTGAGGAAAGTGATAATGGTCAACTACTGGTATCACCTTCTAGTGTTCTCTTCTCAACAGAACCATCGGATACAGAGCAACTGGTGAAAACGGCCAAAGAGAGCCCCACTAAACGATCTACCTCGGTCTTTGCAAGAGTCCAGGAGTCAAAGGCAGCTACCGTTCCAAGAAGAACAAGGAAACAACTCCATAGGAACCAAGGAAGCAATGGAGAAAGGTTGGTTTGGATTGAGAGCCATTGGTATATCACTGTTTTGCTTGAAATTGTCTTGGTAGGAAGATGATATAAAATTTATTCAAAGGATTTTGATAGCTTGGCAGGGTATAATTATCCAAAATTTGACACTTCGTTTTTGGAATTATATAGTGATACAAGTAACAAAGGCATCTTGCAGGAGTTTAAATTGATATGTAATTTGGCAGGAATTTGCATTTTGTGTAATGTTTTGGTGGATTTTGGCCATATGTTGCAAATAAGTTAGTCAAAAAGAGGTTAATAAAAAGAACACAAAAGTTTTGAAGAGACTACAAGATGCAGTTCATTTTATTTTGGCTAAAGTGAAGTGCATATAATGGTTGTGCCTGTCACCAATTTCCATCTTCAAAGTGGATGAAATTTTCACTGGCTTATGACTTAAAATATTGCCAGACCATGATACTGTGATGTGATTTTTTGTCATGATATGCGATGTGAAAAGGGTTGTGGTGACTATCCTTATATGTTTATTTTATTGTTCAGTGAGGACCCCTTTGCATTACCATCAAGCATGGACAGACATGCAGACAGCAGGCAACGGTCAGTGACCACAGGGACAGACAGAGAGGGAAGACCTGAAAGAGAACAAGAAGCAGCAATAGCCCCTGAACAACCTGAGGTTGAGGAGGATGATCCATCTACAATTCCTATGGTGTACGATGACTTGGGTGAAGCATCAAGAGACATTGTTCAGGAGAAACAAGACAAACCACCAGAGGAAACAGAGACTGAGAGAACTTCCAGAGCAACTAGTCAAAAGCGTGGAAAGAAAACTGGAGGCAAAAAAAGGAAGAAGCCAAATCATCGTTCCCAAGAGAGGAAAACGTCAAGCAACCAACAGCAAAGTGCTAGTAGCAGTTTGGATCAGCCAACCAAACAACCTCGCTTAGAAAGAGACCCGTACGAATGGACTGAATCTCAGTCCAACAAAACCCCCACCCCAATGAAGCTGAAACGGGGAACTGCATCTGATACAGCAGGGACCTTAAGGTAGGATTATCGGCTACGGCTTCGTGCCCAGATCTTGTTGAAATTCTCATGAAATGTTGGTATTGGTGAAAGAAACATGTGTGCCAAATTTTATTTTTTTCCAAAAAGGCGTTTTAGAGATATGTCACGTAATGCGTTTTCAAATTCCCATAGACTTTGTACAGGGGCTGATTTTTGGCAGTATGAAAAATGACTAAAATGGGGCAATTTTGTGGAAAAACTACACATTTTATATCAATTATTTCTCAAGTAATTGATGAGTTATAAGATTGGTGTTTGTTTTTAATGGTTAAAGAAATATCAAAATTCCATACAATTTTTTATTTTTCTGCATATCATCAAAAACAAAGAACAGGTGGTCACAACAACTTTTTTGTTGAAGTATTTCTTGAAATACTGAAGTATCCACTTTTCATAATTTTTCCTAGAAGAAACTTCAACTCCCTTGGTGATGAATAAGGTGTCATATGAAAGGAAATCAAATTTAGAAAATTCTCACGTTAGATTTTGCAGATTGAGTGTTTCTATTTGAAATAATAGGTGTTTCTAATTTTCCCTAAATTATTTTTCCCTAAAATAATTTTTTCTAAAGAATTAAACACTTGATTAAAAAAAGCCAACATGAGATTTTAGGTATTTTGTTTATAAACACATCCCTACAGTTTCAGTTTAAAAGCACCTTCCATTTAGGCTGGGAAAAATTATTTATTGTAAAAATTAGGGAATTTTTAAAAATAAATAAAAACACTAAAACAAAAACTGGAAAAATTTGTGGAGGAGAGTTCAAGCCTTGCCATAGTCAAGTTTGGACTAAATTGATTCAGGGGTTTTGATTTTATGGTCATTTTTCTGTAAGACCATTTTATCTGATGATCCTACCCTAACTAGGAGGAGATTACATGAACAAGAGACTGACCATCCAGTAGGTACAGAAGAAACAGGTGATGTCATAGATGTAGCAGCAGGGAGTGCTACAGGGGCCAGAAAATCTGCAGGAGGCAAGGACAATGGGAAGGAAGGACAAGAAGGGCCACCACAGGACACCACACCTGACAAAGGTATGGGACAAGGACCTAGCGGATCGCCAAGTAATCAGCAGACTCCTCCAGTCGGAGGTGATGGGAACAATGCTGATGACAGTCGGGTATGTGTTTGTTTACCCAGCAGAGAAACCCCATTTGGGGCGGAAAGCTGTTACCCCCTGTTGTGATAATATGAACCAGTTAAATGTGACATTTTTGTTTTCCAACTATTTGCCAATTCCACACAGGGTTATGCTAGGTCAAGTCAAAGGTCGTACAAGCCCTGCAAGGGCCAAATTGTGAA
>JAMKCH010052937.1:0-10323 GCA_023653785.1 Ophioderma brevispina
GTAGTTAGTATGGACCCTCTACATCAATGCTTGGTAGGTAGTACTCTCAAATTGTGGTATCACTTTTTCAATAGGGGTCAATTTAAGTTTACACAGGGGTCAAATTTTAAAAATGCTCCAATCATGTTGAAATGTATGCCATATTGTCTGTCTAATCATAAGGATTCCAAAAATGTATAGTTTGTACTATCTATGACCATTGGTTTGGGAGTTATAGGGTAAACATGGCTAAATGGTAAAAAGGTCAATTTCTATTTGTACAGGGGTCAAAATCAGAAGTTGCTCCAATTTTGGTAAAATTGAAAGAAGTTGTTCATCTAGCTTAATGTGTCAAAATAAGGAATAGTTTGTACCATCTGCAATGCATAGTTACCATGTTATGGGACAAAATAGGTCATAGGGCAACATAATCCAATTGGTGTTGACCTTCTTTGACCATTATCTCCGTAAGTAAACATTTAACATAATCAAAACTACACTTTTTAGGAGTCCTCTTACCTCAGGCAATAATTTGCAAGTATTTAAAATATAATCAGAGTAACTTTTAATGTTGACCCCTGTACAAATTGAGATTGACCTTTTTTACCATATTTGTCATTTTACCCTATAACTCCAAAACCAATGGTCGTAGGTGGTACAAGCTATACATTTTTGGAATCCTTATGGCTAGACGTACAATATGACATACATTTCAACTTGATTGGAGCATTTTAAAAAATTGACCCCTGTGTAAACTTAAATTGACAGACAACGTTACTGTTACTCCATCGTTACTCCGCAGGACGGGATATTTTCATGGTTCTCTGCGTCCAGCAGTCCAAATGAAACACAGGTAGAGTGGAATTTTATTTTTAATAGAATTTTAAAGTGACATGAGGAGTTTTTTATTTTAGAATATAAATTTCTTATAAATTTCACATTGATCGGTGTGTATAACCACCTACTGAGAACGTTTTGAAGGGTGTAATTTAGACAACACGTCAAAAGAAGACCGCTAACTTTGTTTTAACTTGCACGCTATCGTAATCGTCCCCGATCGAAAACTGTGGTTTTTGATTTTCTGTCGTGGACGACAGAAAATACTAAATCATAACCTTATTACATAAGTCGGCGTATTCCGGCTTATTCACTTCAGGTATGATCTAATACATTTGTAGCATCTCAATCTGGCCCAAAAAATAAACCTCCGAGGTCCTTTAGCCTTTGAAATCAAAAGCTCCTATGGAAAAATTTGCACATAGGTTTAAAAGTGGGATTCATTTTCATAGAGGAGGTTTTTTTTTTATTCAATTCAACGTAAAGTTAAAGGCACCGGGAGGTTTTTCCCTGCCCAGCGACGAGTTTCTCGTAAAGATTGTTCTTCATTTACTGGAATGATCAGTAAAGCCAGGGCCGTAGCAGGGTGTCGCTTTATTGCTGTTGAGGTCCGCTCTGCATGTTGAAGGTCCGCTTTGTCATTTAAATTTTGCCGCATCCCTAAATTTAAGGGTTGTGCATGTTATATGAATGACTGAACAAAAGCACTGATTAATACTAACTTCATTACGAATGGCTAGTGTTATTTGAGCTTGTTTCCTCACGCGCGATGATGTCATGTCTCTTCACCCCCCCCCCCCCCAAAAAAAAAAAAAAAAAAAATGCACTTGATCGGTTGTAGACCACCTACTGAGAACGTTTTGAAGGTGTATTGGACAAACACGTACAAAAGAAGACCGCTAACTTTGGTTTTAACTTGCACGCTATCGTAATCGTCCCTATAGAAAACTGTGGTTTGATTTTCTGTCGTGGACGACAGAAAATACTAAATCATAACCTTATTACATAATGGCGGCGTATTTGGCTTATTCACTTCAGGTATGATCTAATACATTGGTAAGCATCTAAATATGCCAAAAAATAAACCCTCCGAGGTACATTTAGCCTTTGAAATCAAAAGCTCATATGTAAAAATTTGCACATAGGTTTTAAAAGTGGGATTCATTTTCATAGAGGAGGTTTTTTTTTTATTTCAACTTAAAGTTAAAGGCACATGGGAGGTTTTTCCTGCCCAGCGACGAGTTTCTCGTAAAGAATGTTCTTCATTTACTGGAAATGATCAGTAAAGCCAGGGCCGTAGCCAGGGGTGTGCGGGGGGTGCGACGCATCCCCCAAAAATGACAAAGGTACGCTTTATGCTGTTGAAGGTCCGCTCTGCCATGTTTAATGTCCGCTTTGTCATGTTAAAGTTTGCCGCTATCCTAAAATTTAAGGGTTGTGCATGATATATGAATGAATGAACAAAAGCAACGATTAATACTACGTCATTACGCATGGCTAGTGTTATTGTACTGTTTCCTCAACGCTGCGATGATGTCATGTCCCTTCACCCCCCCCCCCCTACAGAATTTGGAGAAGACGGTGAAAATTTTTGGTCAACCTGCGAGCGTAGCGAGCCGGAAAAAAATTGGTTTGTTGGTACGCAAAAGGTCCACTTCTGGCAAATCCGCACCCACCCACATAAATCCTGGCTACGGGCCTGAGTAAAGCCCATGATATACTTCCAGTCCCAGCGAGCGATTGGCGTGCGCAGAACCGGATTTTGGTCAAAGCATGCTCACGAGCAGAAATCGCTGGCTGCGGCTGGAAGGATATCATGGGCTTAATGCAGCGGGAACCTCTCGCTTCTTCATCAACCATTCACTTTGAGAAAGAGTATATTGACATAGGCATAAAATACTGCCTTTGAAAAACCCATTGTACAGTGCTGTTTGATGTGCCATTTATTTAATGAATTACTTGTTCGGGCTGTGTGATCTGCCATTTATTTAATGATAAATACCAATTAGGCTAATTACTGATATAAAAAACCAAAGGGCAATCCAAGTCAGGTTTAGCAGTTGATTATCAGAAATTGAAATCATCACAAAAGGTTTTCAACCACAGAGGCCTCTTTCCCCTGATTGTGGGTTTTTCCTCTTCCTTTTGCGGTAAGTACTTCTCACATTTCTGCGATTTTATAATATTAATTAGACCCCTTTTGGAGTAGACTTTTTCGTATGATACTCCGTGATTATACTAAAAGTACTGAACAAAATATGGCACATTTTTATCTTAGGTCCGCTTAATGTTTTAATACAGTAAGATTTAAAAACATTTAAAACTTTCCGGTTCATTGCGTTTTGACTTTAGATAGATGCTCCAAAAAGAAATTCATCACCAACGTTGGCAAGGGGTAACTGCAATATTGCTATGCTTCCCATATTGCTGTTTGTTTTTTTGTTTTTTTTTTTTTTTGATTTATTTTTTTTTGTGTTGTTTTTTTTTGTGCAGTGCCTTTTCCTAGCGTGCCTAGTTGTCACCATCGTTTCACAGACCCGCAACGTTTTGCTTTGTAGTTTTTTTCTTAAAAAGCAGTACAAACCTAACATTTTGATCAACGATATAAATCCATTTCTCTCATACGAGTCAATCTAAAAGGCCCCCTACTTTTCAATGGCGATGTGTGTTACATGGGTTCGAGCTCTGGACCGACTCCAGGCAATCGTTGGCGATGGACGTTATCTACTACAGACCTGTGTAGATGTCAACAAGATTTTAACTCCTGAAGGGAAAGAATCTAACACCACCAAAGGATATTTTTAAAGGATGCTTGAAATGCAACTTCTGGGTATGTTTCATATTGGTTTCTTTCATAATATGAGGCCTGAGGTTTCTTGAAGCTTCGTTCTTTCTATTTTTTTTATTTACGAAAGTTACTGACTCCTACATACCGCTTGTCTAAGAAACACATCAAAGAAACGAACAAAATGTACAAATAAATATCATTTGACACTTGTCGAATGACAACGCCGGAAATAACACAGAAGGACGCCCTCCGTAGTTTTTATGAGAACGGATAATTTGAATAAAGCGACATGCTCAAGTGCTTTAAAATACCTCTTTACAAAATTCATTAACAATTGATATGTCCTAATATGAACCCAATCCCTCCCAGAACCACCTATTCGCTTTGGCAGATGTTCCTTTTATTAATCGTCAACATCTGAAGAGCTTATTTCCAAATCGTTTTTAAGCAATATTAGCACATTTTTTGAATAGCACCCCCGATTTTCAAATTTGATATTTTTTGCACGCTATTCTGGTAATTGTCTGAGAAACTACAACTACACCTGCGACCGAGAATGCTAAAAATGCGTACTTATCATAATATATCGATTTTTGTAAATTCTAATTTGGTATCCTAGATTGTCTTAACGGCAGAACTGGAATGCTAAGGTTTTATGTCCGTCCAGATGAAATAGTGCCACCATCAATACAATGACCTCTAACTGACTTGCCTGCACCAATAAACAATAACTAGATGAGCGCAGAACGTACAATGGCTCTATTTTCCCCGGCTATTTCATATTGGAAGGCCATTTCCAGCATGCCGTTGATTATTATGACCGGATCCCAATATTAGTTATTCTAGTTACAAAATTCCTTCGTTTGCGACACATAGACATTGTATAGCTTAACCATTCACGGGTATAGTTTACTAGCCGTTACCAATGCAACCGTTAAAAATCTCTATTTTTTTGAAAAATTTGGGGCCTTCTTCAAAAATGTGCTAATATTGGCTTTAAGTCTCACTGTATCAAAATTGAGATTTTTTCCCTAGACGTCTTGAACTCGGAATAACAACTTTTAGTCTTTACTTAGGTTCATATCTCATTCCGCTGACGAGATATTAAAAGTTTTTCGGCCAAGAGATTTTCGGCAATTCGGAAAATTTGAATAACTGGACCAAAAATGGGGAGAATATATTATTAATGTTTTTTTTATTTAATCAGGCTCAGTGCCATTTTTCTTTCATACAAAAAAGGACGGTGACCATTGTGAAGTTAATGAAATATACACAGAGATTGAAAGAATGGTCAATCTGCGGGAAATCCCAAAATTTGAAGAAAATGACCATTTTATTCTAAAAATTCAAAGAATTATAATTAGAAAAGAAATGCGATTTCGGATTATTCTTTTATTTTAAAGTCTTTTGCCAACCTCTTAGAGTGGGGTACTAAAGTTAGAGCCATAGTGGTTACAAAAGGTGTTTCTAGAAAGTGGGTCAATTCTTTCAATCTGTTTTGTGCCAAAATGTGTTAAGTCCATCTAATTTTGGCAACAAAAGAGGCAATAAAGAAATAATGAAATTTCAGAATTCCAACCAAACACATTATTTTAGTTCCACATTGACATACCTTAATCCATATACAATATCAACCAAATTAACCAAGTAAAAATGTCCATATAAAGAAAACGTGTTTTTCTTTCAGGAGTGCAATTGTGGACTTAACACGGTTTGGAAATAAACTCTTCATCTATATATTAATACCGATAGTCTGTCTGTCTGACCGCGTCTATTTTCTCGGAGACCGAGGGTCGCACGTTCCTAAAACGTTGTGGGTGGGTGCCCCTTGACCTTCCGAAGACCGAGTTTGTATTGGTTAGTGGATCAAAGGTCATCTGGGGTCATTCATGGTCAATGGGGTAAGTCTATTTTCTCGGAGACCGAGGGTCGCACGTTCCTGAAACTTGGTGGGTGGGTGCCCCTTGACCGTCCGAAGAGTTTATATTGGTTGGTGGATCCAAGGTCATTAGGAGTCATTCAAGGTCAAATGAGGTCAAATGGGTAAACTTTAGTGTATCGAGACGAAACTTGGTGGGCGGGGTCGATTGTTGATGACGAAAATTTAAAGATCACGACAAGGTCATCAGGGGTCAATCAAGGACAAAGGAACCGCGAAACCCAAGGGTCATTCAAGCCAGGTGATCGTGAAACCCGGGTGATATCGAAACCCGGGGACCGCCTAATATATATGAATGGCATTGTGGTTTCTTGGCTGAAGACCCATTTTCGCATGTTTGTTTTCTGTGGGCATGAACATATAAAAAGACAACAACTTCCTACATGTATTCCATACCTCATCGAGTTAATCTGCTCCTGTTATAAATAGCGCGGTCAAATCAAGTGAATTATCTGAACCTTGCTTTATAATTAAGATGAGGCAATGAAGACCGTGATATATCCAAGTCTTAGCACTCATATATTCATATTCCACTCAAAAATGATCAATTCATTCAATACATTCAATTCAATTCATTCAATATTGGTACTTAGTTTTTATTTGTCAAAATGATTAATCGTAAATCGTCACTGGACAGGATAGAAAAACCTCATATGTAATTTGAAAGGTCAAATGCAAAACCTCATATGTGCAATTTCGGGAACATGGACAAAAAAACCTATTGTCCAGTGTTTGGTCAAATCAAGTTGGTGGAAATGATGAGGTGATGTTTACAGAAGTACGTAAGATCTATTTTAAGTATTTTGCGATACTTTGCAAAATGACAATATCGCGAAACAGATTTATTGGTAGATTTCCACTAAAATATTTGATATTTGACTTGTGCAATGCTTCTTCTTCGTCAAATACTTTTCATTTAAACGGTTGTTTGCACGGGTGTACTGTTTGTGTAGTTATTTAGTGTTAATGAAATCTGTTTTGCAAAATATCAGGTCCTATATAGGATGTGATATTTTGCGAAACAGATTTTGTTGGTAGATTTCCACTGAAATATTTGATGTTTTGACTTGGGCAATGCTTCTTCTTCGTCAAATACCTTTCATTTAAACGATTGTTTGCATCTTCCCAGTGTTTAAAAAAAATCCTAAAATTACCCCTCTTCCCACCTTAAAAATCTGTTTTGTTTTGTTTCGTTTCGTTTCGTTGCGCAAAATATCATAAGCCGTTAATCTTCTTTTCTGTATAAAACAGGCCGAGGCACACCTTGGCGGTGTATCTGTGTGTACTTCCTATCCCTCTATATTCATGACAGCTAGCTCAAAATATCTTATTTCATTGAGAAATGTTAACAACACAATCATACTGTAAATTGTGCAAAATTAGAAGGCTGTCTCATGTAGCCTCTTTGTAGCTTATGAAGGACACACAGCTGCCAGCAAAGTCCCGCTGTGCATGGATTACACCAACATCAGGTCACGCACTGCTGCCATTTGAAAACACGGACATTTTCTTCGCATTTCCCAAGAAAATCGATGACCGTGTAGGATTTTTTTTTTTGTCTAAAATGTTTTCTTTTTATGCCACACGAAACCGTTCAACAGGAAAAACTTCTAACCGGTCACATATTTTTGTTTTAAAACCTTATAATTAAACCCGAATATCAAATTTCCACAGACGCCTACTAAAGTTTGTTGAAGAGACTCTTATTTGAACAATGACACTCATAACAATAGCTCAGCGGGATGTTGTCGGCTGCTGTGTGAAGGACAAATGGTCTATCGAGGCATCACCACAGGCTGCATAACAAAGAGCAGCTATGCAACATCTTGGCTATTAAATGGAGGCATGCTCTCGCTTTGCTATTTTCCAGATCACATGCCTTTGAAGTTTCTCAGACTTTTCTCATTTCTTCTCTTTCACTTTGCGTACATTATAAAGTAGTTGTAAAATCCTTCAAATCGATGCTGAACTATGATGATAATGATAGAGGGCCTCCTTCAGTGGCGTAACAGGCGGGAGGGGGGCAGGGGGAGCAGGTTCCCCCCCCCCCCCTTTTTTTTTTTTTTTTTTTTTGCCCCCCCCCCCTGACGACTTTGGCCGTAAAAAAATTGCAAAAATCATGCTAAATCAGCCGTTTTTTAGCCCTCTGACCGGGAAAAATTGGCCTTTTGACCCCCCTAAGAGGGAAAATTTCCCAAAACAGGGAAATTCGCCCCCTGAGAACGGGCAGGCCTATTACGCCACTGGCCTCCTTTTCTCCTTATCCGGCGATGTCCTTTACCATAATTTTACAAAGACACCGAATATAATGTTGTAAAAATGATGTTATTACCCATGCGTTGATAAAGAAATCAAAAGTCAAAGTTTTGGTTTTTGTTTTGTTTTATTTAACAAAGACGAAGCTGATTTGATGTCTGTATCTATGCCAACAAGGACAAGCAAGAAAGGGGTTAAAAACATTACTACTCAGAAGTCATTAACTGAGCGAAAAGGCAAAACCTCTGCAAATGAGAAAACAATAGACTCAACGAGCGGGAGTCCATCAGTTACCAAAACAGGTATTTAAAAAATACCGTTAGTTAATCTGAACACGAACAATTATATATTTAAAGAGTACTTGTTTGCGTAAATTGTAATTGGAAATAGTTTAATTAATCAGTAATTAAACAGGAATCAGGATAAAACAACAAATAATTATAATTTAATAACTGCGATTGATAATGAAGAATGTACCAAACTAACGTTTCGAACAAGTTAATGAAAACCAGTAGAATTTCAAATGTTACTTTTAAAGTTTCCTGTATCAAAGAGGGTAATAAGCATTTTCCCTCAAATTTTAGACTACTGCAAATCGTCACTCATTTTAGCAAATGTTTTCGATTATGTCATATTTTCCTTATCTCCCACATTATGTGGTCTAATACTCATTTATCCAGTGATTCGATCAAAGTTCTAACATTACATTATTTTTAGTTTAAATGTTCATCATTTAGGAGTAATGCTTTTCACACAATAAAGCGGATGCTAATTCTCCAGAGAACCTAGATACGACAACAACAACAACAATTTATAATCCATTCATTGCCAACATTCCTTTTCATACACACACACACACAAACACCACGCACACACACAGTCCAAACTGCGTTTACTAACACATTTAAATACGACATAATTGCACAATTACAATTACACGAAAACCAAACACTCCATCAAATGTTTTAATATAAAACAAACAGCTAGAAGTGAAAAACAGTGGTCTTTACAAAAAGTTATTATTGTGAAATAAAAACATGTGGGCGTTTCTCTTAGTTGTTGCCAATAACAACCGGCAACTCAAACATCTTTTAATGCTCGTGAAATTAATTTTCTCATACCTTATAACCAGTACTCTATCGTATTCATTTAAATATTAGACAGACAAGGATTAGATGTCAACCATTATTAAATATAATGGTTTCTTGTTAAAGAGTATTGAGCAGTCAGTTACCTATGCCTATTCAAAGTAGCTCAATTAATAGGTCCCATTTTGGATAAATTGGAGAAAAAAATGAGTAGAAATTTGTCAGAAATGTCAAAATTTGTTTCAAATAGTATTACAAAATATTGCTTTCATATACACAGAGAGACAAACATACATAAACTATGTAAAAACCATAATTATGTAAATTTTTACTTAATTTAGGTAAAAATTTTTACTTAATTATTATAGAGTTCTATTTTTACAAAGCTTGTGTATTTTTAGATAACATTTTTCTCTGTACAACCGTTATTTGAATTGATGTATCATATACCAAGAAAGAGAGAGCGAGCGAGAGAGACAGTATTTCTTATGTATTTCTTTATTATCACTCACCAAGTGATATTTAGGACAATTATTTAAAAAAAAATAATTTAAACCATTAGATCATTCCCTACTCTCTAAATGTAAACGAGTGAAAATTTCACTTCCCAAAGATAGGCTATGGGGCATGCCCTTCTGCGCTGTCGATTCGTAATCCCTATCGCGGGAGAAGAGCAAAACCAAGCGTAAATTCATAATAAATTATTAAAATCCTATAACTATCTGTTGCTCCAAATAAAACTTGCACATTTTCTTGAAAATGAATAAAATATCACTTCAATTTATTTCCCCCAATATCAGTGACCAATAGATACACTAGACTTCAGCAAACAATGGAGCTAAAGATATTCAATTACCGGCCCGGTATGTGGTGTAGAAAAACACTTCAGATTCCTTTTCATCTGGGAGTGCAGGACCATTGATATATTGTCTCGCGGTTGAATAGACTCGGGTGTTACCACCTCTCCGATTTAGACGAAGTCTTTTTTAATGACGTAAGCGCAAAATACTTATCCTCATTCGCAAATAAAAAATCTTGAACTTATATGGTGCCTGTTCAATTAACTTTGTCCATGATTTTCATCATTTATTCGAAAAAAGACAAACAAACATCATGCCAGAATGTTGCTGGGCAAGCTTTGACCTAACAACTTTGTGCAGAATTAAAATCCGTAACTTATTGCTTAACTTCATTTGTATTCAATTTACCGCGCTTTCAGAAGAAAACTTAGGGTCAACGACCTATATGATAATGTAAACTGGTTAGTTATTGCATTAGGTCCATGGTTATTGTGAAAGAGGACGGGTATTTTGTTACTCAACCCGAATCGTGGAGGTGATAACACCTGGCTATAACAATGGCTCCGCATATCCCGGGCCCATTGTAATATCTTTAGTTAATGGTTTGCTAAAGTCTATACATATCCATTGGTCACT
>JAMKCH010052938.1:0-27273 GCA_023653785.1 Ophioderma brevispina
AGCGTGAATGCCTCCTGCCGGCTTATCAAGGGGATGCCTCCTCCAACACCAACGGAAACACTTGTTTTTTTTTTTTTATACATCTAGCAGGAATGCTCCACCAAGACATCCGTCGTTAGCGTAGAGAGCATGCGGGGCGTAGCGGCCAAGTATCCAATGTGAAGCACCCACTGTCTGGACAGAAACCTGCTGCAACGCCTTAATCTAGAAGAGTTTCTTAAGCAAAGTCCAACCTCTGAAACAGTCTCTAAGGAGGTAAAGAGAGTCGCCTGGTGGAAGAAAGATTGCCATCAACCAAGTAACATCTATCGTATTGAACCTGGAGGAGCATCTCCCACTGGAGCTGACTCCTCATGGGCTGAATGGCGCTGCCTCAATCGATTGAGAACCAGAACTGGCCGATCTAAGGTTTCCTGGCAAGAAGTGGGGCTATATGGAAGCCAGACCAGGAACTACCTGTGGTTGTGGAACACACCACAGACAAGGCACACCTCTGGTCTGCCCACTGCTGGAGCAACAATGCACAAACAAGACTTGGGATCAGATGAGCAGCCAGAGGTTGTACCTATCTCTGGCCGGGATCATCTTGCGAACCACAGTGTTTGGACCCGATAGACGAAGAAGAACCGATTCTTGGCAAAAGTCTAGAATCAGACTGAAATTAAAAAAAAAAGGGAAAACCGTACCTGGCGGTACCTTGAGGACAAGCAAGTATTTTGGGGATTCATTGTAAAACTGATTTGTTTAACATTCCGCCATTGGTTGGAATTTTTTGAATTGGTAAACTTTCCAAACTTCATTAATTTTATAGGACTTATTCATACCAAAACAGGGTGTTGGTCCCAATTAAAAGTTTCGCAAGAAAATACTTCAATTTCGTCAAAAAAAAAATACTTAGCCTGGAGTTAGTCATCTTGGGGAGCATTTAAAGCAATAATGGCACATTTTTGAAGAGCGCCCAATTTCAAAAAGTTGATATTTTGGCACAGTTACGTTGGTGGTGATTGTCTAGGACACTATTTACCTGCGAACGAGAATGCTTAAAAAAATGTGGATTATATAAAATAAGCGATTTGTAATAGGAATGATCCAAGATGGACTTAACGGCAGAGCTGGAATGCTACGTTTATGTCCGTCCATGAGGACATAGTGCCACTTGAGAAAATAACCTCTAATTATTTGCCTGAACCAATAAAACAACTAATGGATGAGCGTAGACACGTACATGGCGACTATTTCCCGGCTATTTCCAAATTGGAAGGCCGTTTCCAGCAGGTTGTGAATTATTATAGGGGATTCCCCGATAATAATTATGAATTGTCAGTTTAACCACATAAGGATGTAATTTGGTCTTAATCATTTCAGGTGAGGGCAATGTATATAAAGCTTTACAACCATGCAAAAAATATCACGTTGGAAACCTTGAGGGCGCACTATTTTTAATGTGCCAGGCTCTTTAATGTCATATGCACGTTAGAGAAGAAAGCCAAAGTCTTAGAAGCAGGAGGAAAACCGAGTACCGGAAAAAAACTGCGAGGCGAGCTTTAGAAGGAACAATAAGAGGGTAAAGGTGCCATAAGGGTGATAAGGAAAATTTGGAAAAGATACAGATTGCGGACAATAGTCTAACGCGTACACGAACATCAAGCTATGCAAACTAGGATCGAGACGAAATTACTTGGGATTTTGGATGGTGTCTCGGGCTCTCACACTGAGTCAGTTCAAGCTGCTTTGAAAGTTCATTTATTATGAAAAAAACCACAAGAATTAAAACAAAAATATCGATCGGCGACACACTTTGACGACTAAGTTGCGTATTTATGCCACTTACTACATCCTGTATACATTTGAGAAATTTCATTGCGGGAAATATGATTTCATAAAACTTTAGTGTTAACACGTCTTTCTATGGAAATAGGCAGATAGAGGGAGAAACATACAAATTATGACCTGTGTAGGCCTATACTGCAAGATCCTGCAATGGATTTTATGATTTTTTGCGGAGGTTGCATGTCCCTACTTATATCGGTTGACAAATGTGTCGCCTTGATTAAAATTGCTTAAAAAAATAAGAGGACAATTGCATGGGGTCAAACAGGGTAATAATCGGGCATAAGATGATGAGTCTAAATGATGATCTAAAGTTGAATTCGAGAGAGTGCGCCGAATCACGATTGGTCCCAAGACAACGAAGGGTGTATATAATTGTAAGTTCAACAGATTTCAGGACACACAGACAGTCATGAAAAAATGCACTTTAAACTAAAAGGGTCGGTATATACATACATGAGACTATTAAATAACGATGGTGCAGAAGAAAGTAGGGGACAAAAACGTGAACTTAGTAGTTCAGTTGGAAAAAAAGCTGAAATTTCTTACAAAATTGATGGGAGAAACTCCGTTCGAAGGGTTGGGGGACAGGACACGTGTGTGTGGTACACAGACATTGACATAACATAAAATTAGTCTAACCCTGTGTGTGATTCTCGGAGGTTTTGACAAGATAGGAAACGTTGACGTATCTGTAAATCAAAACTTCTGTCAGCAGAGTTTACCACCCAAAAAGAGCCCTTGACTCCTGGGTAGGTGATTGACCAAAAGATGACGGATAGGCCCAATATAAAGTTACTTTTACAGCCTACCAATTAAAGGCCGGGCATTTTATGATCCACAGCAAAAGAACGTTGAGAAGTTGATATATCCAGATACGTGTTCTAATTATGTACAGTGAAATCTACGTACAGATTTCTTCAGTCTGGAAGGAAAATCGTTTCATTTTAGATTTTTCTGTCCATAAACGGACAACCATTCGGTGGTCTACGAAGTTCAGTAATTACAGCCGTCAGAAACCAACTGGAAAATGCAGAATATAATTTTAGAAGACTGCTACCGCAGACAAAATGTGCTCACGAAATGCAATTTTTAAAGCAAAATAGCTAAGACCGCTGTTTGATTTACCAGATGATCATTATGGTAACGAAGTTTTAACCTGCAGGGCGAACGCCTAAATGTTATAAGAGCCTTTGGTTCGAGGACGTGCAAATCTGCAAGGAATAGTGTACATAAAAAGTAAAGGAATATTGTCAAGATAACGGCAGTTAAGGTATTAATTAAAACAAGTGTGAATCAAGCTTCTCTCGTTAATTGAGAAACCTGCTCTCAGAAGTAAAAATTGCAATTCGAAAATCCAGTGTTTGGGATGAAAAACTAGCTATAAAAGAGGGGGGGGGGGGGGGGGGGGGGGGGGGAGGGGCCAGGGGGGGGGGGGGTTTTTCCAAGCTTTCAATTGCAAAGTTTTTGACAAATTCCTATTGACAAATTTTTCAATTTTTCAAGCGAATTGGAAATGAACATTACAAAAATACTGCAGTAAATTTCTACATCCCCCTGGGAAGATGTAGTCTGGAACATGGACCTAGATGACCTTTGAACTTGGTCTATAACCTTTAACATCATCCACAATATGAAGGAACCCTATTGTACCTTAACCCCAAGTCTGCTTTAAATTGACATCAACTTTTCGAGGAGACCAAACAACACGAAACCTAACCAAAACTAACAAATGGATCACACACATACATTACACATACATACAGACAAAATACATTGCATGCGACACCTAGCAATATTCCCCTCTGCTTTTAGCCAGGGGGACCCCCCTCTGCCTTTCAAAAAAGGTGGATAAAAAGTTTTCCGGTCGGGTGACAAACTATAACCTGGACATGTACCTAATGGTGCTTCCAAAGAAGCGTATACCTTAGACGTTCGGCGTGATCCCACATGGACTTTGACTCAAATCTGTGAACACCCTTATATGGGCCTTGGGTCAATTGTTCTTCTGACCAAGTCGTGTGATTATAGCAATTGATTTGTGGCAGAAACAGCAAAAAGGAGGGTTAGAGCGAATTGACCTGTAATGATCTGTGTGACCTTTGACCCCAATCTATGTATACACATATGGGTCTTTATGTAATTGTCCTTTGACCACGTCTAGTGATTATAGGAATGATTGTGGCAGAAACAGCAAAAGAGGTAGGAGCGGACTGACCGATAATGACCCCTGCGGACCTTTGACCCAATATGTGAACACCTGTATGACACTTGGGTCAGGGTTTTCTGACGAGTTTGGGTAAGTTAATTCGCAATGCGCAAACCCCCTTAAATATACGGCAATCAGACGCATTCTGTAATCGGAATAACGTTTCGTTATGACCACTCTATGTTAGCGAGTACGCCCAAATCAAAAACGTTCATCACGGTAGAAGTCCTTTTACTAGTTAAGATCAAGCCAACTATGAATACAAGTAATATTTAGAGGGGTTAGAGAGACTGCCCGTCTTGACCCTCCAATGACATTGGATTCAAAATCGGTGAACATCCCATATGGCCAGACACCTGGCAAACACTGTGAACGAATGGCATCGCTAGCACATGCGAGCTGTGGGAGAAGGAAAAAAGGGTTTAGCGCGACAATGACCACTATTGGCCTACGGACCCATATGTCAAACTGTAAACCCCTAAGCGAGGTTGGTTCAGGGGTTCTTGTGAAGATTCTAGTTGCAATTGGGTGAAGCAGTGAAGAGAAGAAGCATTTTGAAAAGTGTTGAACGAAAGAAGAAAGAAACTAGACAGAGACACGTGCCCTCTCCAAGGGCACGAGGTAAGTTAGGCGTTGTTTGGCATTTGACCCCAATAGAGGTGGGTCGTATGAAGAGGTCACAGTAGACATTTTCTCATCATTTCATGTAGATCTACAAGATGCACCATTAAGATTTTTTCATATTTTCTACACAGTAAATGTTTTGACCCCTATGACCCCAGGATGCCCTGTGACCCAATCGGAGCCACACCCAATAGACACTCGATAGAGCGCATCATATGACGATATGATGCATGAAATTTGTCACAAGATGGTTTTAAAATTTGACAATTTTGAAGCATTTGACCTTTGACCCAGAAACCATAGGTCCTATGTTAACAAGTCACCATAAGCTTTGTTCATCTTTCATCACGATCTACTTGAAGATACGTGAGATTTGAGATTGACTCCGCCTTTATAATTCTTACACAGTTAAGGTTTTTGACCTTTGACTTTAGGTGAACTCTACCCGAATAAAGCACACGCGGACAGCTTGTCTCACGGTAGTTACAATGAGCGATTTTGTATTAGAGGTCAACAGCGATAAAGTGAGGAGTTAAGTTTATAAAGAAAGAGAGAAAGAAAGACAGAAAGAAACAGTAACAAGACAGAGAGGACTGTGCCCTCCTCAATGGGCACGAGGTAAGCTTAGGCGTGGTGACCTTTGACCCCAAAAGCTCGACGAAGAGGTCCACAAGAGAAACTCGTTCATGAAGATCTACCAGATGCACCATTCAGAGTTGTAATTTAAACCTTTCATTTGCTACACAGTAAATGTTTCATGGTTCATTGGTAGTTCTTGTGATTAGATCTGCTTATCATGTGACCTGTGACCCCACCCAAAGCATACCGTATATGAGGTATTGGTCAGATGTATTCTTAATAAGTCTAGTAACCAGAGCCATTGATCTTGTGATTCAGGTAGGCTGTAAAATGCTCCATCACCTAGAAATTAGACCAATTGACGAATTTGGTAGTCCAATTATTATCATTGTAAACCACTGTCAACGTAACAAAATTATTTGTGGCCTAATACATCCGGGATTGCTATGAGATAACGTCAATCTTGCAATTTAGAGCTAGATGCAGGCCCATCTCTAAGGATAAGAAGGATTTTCTAGATAATTATATTTCTCTTGACATGACGCTTGACACGCCAATCTGTGTACACTTTGGGACAGCGGTTCTTCTGACCAATTTCGTTTCATCAATAGACAAAAGTTTACTGGATGTGGCTTTGTGTTCAAAGACCACGAAACCATCGATTGGCTTCAACAGCCCTATCTTCAACCGCCTATAACTCACCCAGCTCTTCCGCAAGTTAGCCCTAGCGCCGAAACCTAAGCCTAGCTTCGAATCCAACCATAACTAGATCTGAGACGATCTGAGTCACAGTCAGATAGTGACATTCTACCCTAAACGCGACCTTTGATCTCGAATATTTAATTATATTTAAAATGTCATAAGGAACATTTTCAAATTTCTGTCCGTTAGTAGCATTTTGAAAATTTGACGTTGACCTCTTAATGACATTTGATCTCAAAAATATTTTCAACATGCTTAGGATGTCATTAAGGATCAAATTCGTTAAATTTCAGCCAACGAGCATTTTTGGGAAATTTAACCTTCGACCCTCTTAATGAACTTTGAATCCGAAATTTTCAACATGTTTAGGATGTCATAAGGATCTTTCATTTTAATTTCAGCTCAATCGGAGGCATTTTAAAAAATTGACCTTTGACATATGTGTGTAAACCGTAGAAAATGGTAGTGTGGAGTGAACTTTAAGCACGATGAGCGATTAATATGGGTTTCTTTCTACGAATGTAAAAGTAACCATGTCAGGGAAGTATATTATTCATTCATGTTAAAGTATTACCCTTTTATTATAAGGTAGGTTGAATTATTCAAATACGAGGCGGTTGAGTACACACGAAACAACGTTTACGGACCTCACATATTTATAAAGGAGTCTAGGTTAGTCGCCGGGCACCGCTACTTCATTGCGATGCACACGCCAAGAATCCTCACCCCAACAAAGCGAGGCACGCACTGACCTCTACTACACATGGATAGCGGGTCAAGTCGCCGGTGAATCAGGAAGTTGGTTTTTCGCCCCTAACAATATGGCTGTAAACAATGCATACACCTGGTCCAACAATAGAACATTGTGGTGGACGGTGTGGCCGGCAGCAGCAGGTGTATGCATTGTTTCCGCCATTTGTAGAGTTCCAAACCAACTTCATGTTGTTTCATCACTCGGCGACCATTCAAATATGCGGCAGCCCGCTATCCATGTGTAGAGGACAGTGGGAGGCACGACATGCTAATGGCGACGTCACAAATACGATTTTCGTGTCGCTCACAGTCATACACATTTTAAAAGATTTTTGCCTTCGTTAAATTATTTTTAAAAATTGTCCCCCTGCTCTACGAGAGCCATATCAAAGGTACCATGACATTTAATCAGCCCTCTATTATGCCTAAATTATAAAGTTCAAAACACGCTATATTAGATTATTAAAGTTTCGTACGAGTTCTCCCTGAGAGGCAATTTTGCCAGATACGTTTACCATCATTGATACAAAATGGCAAAAATAACGGTAGACGAAAGCACATGTCAATATTATATTATACAGTTGTAGGACATCAATAAATCTGTTTTTGAAGTAACAATGTATAACACACCAGTATAGATCTAACGGTTTCAAATTCGACACCCAGAAAGATTACATGTGGGCTAATCGTAGTACCGAGGTAATTTTAATTTTCATGTGATAATGTCTAATAACGCCATTTCATATAACCTCGCTCGGGTAATGGTACGGTCCACACCCAGGTCAAAAAAGGTCCACTAGTTTCAAATACTACTTACTTACTGCGGACCCAATTTGAACGTTGAATGGATTCAACCACGGCGAAGTTTATATCCATAATTGCCAATTTGAGCCTGGTTGATTCAAAGCAATCGCTTACTTCTACGATCTGACCAGAGTTGTTTGACTTGATCGTGATTTGACGTTTCGGCGATAGCACAAACATGTGACAATGATCATACAACCTATTATGACGGCAGCTATGCAGTAAATGAGGGGTTACTGAGAATCGCTACACAACGAAAGGTACAAAACAACAACCAATCAGTGACTGATATCAGAATAATGTCTGGGGTTGTTTGGCCTGTAAAGTTTGGAAACTGCCAAGGATACAATAAGATTTAAAGACATTAAAACATACTTTCTAAAACTTGGTTTCGATTTTCCCTTAATTTTTATTAGTTTTTCAAGTTAATAAGGAGCGGCCTTTCAAACCCCAACCACCAATTTTTGTTTTCGTTTGAATCGTGTGGTCGGAGATAAAGTCCACCGGACTCATAGATTTTTTACCTGCACGGTGAAGTAAATTGGCCACTCGATTCATTTGACACTTCACGAACATTAGTTTCACGCTTTGTCCGTTATCTGTGAACCCAGACTAAAGGACTGCTACTCTGGCGTCACAAGTCTAGGGCGGCCATTTCGAGGTGGTGATTCCTCCATAAGCAGCCGTGTAACTGGCAGAAAATAAGGCTCCAATTAAAATAAGATTCGGAGTTGCTAGAAAGTCGCGCAGGGTTGTGCGTCGCGAAGTGAAACTGCGAAACGAGGGCGAGATAAAGGCGAAGCACCGGCAAGTGACCCGTATGAGTAGACGGCCCTATGCTCCTGGGCATACCTCCTTTACCCGGGTATCCTAACTTTTCTAAAACAATTAAATGTGCGCCCAACCAGCATAAACCTCGCAACAGCTGCGCTAACCCTCAATAATATTCACTTGCCGGCGCTACCTTTCCAAAACGTGCTTCTTAAACCCAATGCGTATGTTTCATGCCTCTGGCATCGCACAAAGCATTTTCGAAAGGCTAAAGAATTTAATACATGAACCCACTTTAACTGTCTTTACATTATTATAACATGATACCATTGAAAGTGGTCCTTCTTAACAGCTATGCCTGCTGATAATTCAGAAGAACACCTGTACAAGGACCAGAGCTAAACAATTTGTGATGTTAAAAACAAATAAAACAGAAATATTTGTAGTAAACAAATAAACATAGTAGTGTAAGTCCTCGATGCAGCTTGTGAGATATATTGTGCCAGCAATGACCCTCAATTAACAAAACATGACCCCTCTAATCTTTTATTCCTGAACAATCATTGGATCCAAGTAAAGAACATTCATAGTAATGGCATGCCTTCTCCAGACCGCGAGTGCAATTACCTCATGGCCCTATCTGGCCTTTGATCTCTGGGTCCTCTATAAAGATACTTTCTAGTAAGTTGATGGAAAACACCTACAATTAACCGCTCGATGCAGAATCCTACGACCCAGTCCCCGTTGGGAGTGGGGAGTTGCCCCTCTGGCTCGCAGGCGGAACGATATTGACCGAAATTGGTATTTTCTCACCCCTGTTCTTCCGGCTTTCGAACCAATTTCACCTAAATTTGTGCCTGAGTTTTCAGCGCTTGCGCACCTTTTGCGCGCATTTCGTCAAATGCTGACTTCATTTACGGAAATCTTCACCGGGACGCCTTACGGATTTTTCCCTCTCATTTTCACCCCTTAGCGGGCCGACCTAAGATTTTTGGCCCCCCTCGGGATGGACTTGCGCCTCGTTACGACCGCGACGGGCCACTGCAACTCGATGATACCTTTACAACTTTTCCACAAAAGTACTCTCTTCCTTTTATTACTACACAAGTGTATGGACCACACCTGCTGTCTCAAATTAAACCAATTTTCACATCATGGTATGGAAAAAAAACAACGAAAATAGATGAACCTTTTTAGAGAAACGCTCTAATTTGGGACCCACATGGAGAACATCTTTTTTAATGTTAACATTTTGCTCACCTGCCTAAAGACCAACATTCTTGTAGACGGTCGGCCATACCATTTGCATCATTTGTGCAGTAATATTCTTTGGGACAAAACTCTGTCATATAATAAATAATACTTATTATGATGATGATGTCCACCTAATATAACACCGTTAAGGGCTAAATTTCATATACAAACACGAAGCTATAGAATAATGTTGTTTTACGAACACGACGGACTATCTATACACATCACAAAATACTTCTGTAGAAAATCTCCGCATAAACTACCATACATTAGTTATTCATATCTCTTTGTTATACTAAATTTTCTGAATTTTAAAACTAAAAACACAAACCCCCCACCCCCACCCACCACCACCCCTGGCGCCGCCCCTGTGTCACTTGATGGAGAACTATAGTACACACCACTACCTTAACTCCTTATACACTTAGTCTATGGGAAAATGGCAACTTTGTGAGAATGGTTTCTTTCATCAATGCAAGAAAGTAGTCCACCAAAGATTTTTTACCCTTACGGCAGCCAGGTTATAGTGTATAACTATACACACCTGGGCTCTGAAACTATTTAAAATTGTCATGATCTTTCTAGACACTGACCTCTGGCATCACATTCATTCATAAAATACCTTTAAAATCCATTTATGATGACAGTTGGCTACTTGGGCTTAAAGGTTCACTCAGAGATTTTTGAAATATATTTTTTGCTTTATTTATTGGAAATAGTCAACTAGAACTAAAGATACGTCACCTAAAACCCTCAATTCCAAAGTTTGACGATGTATCGGATTTTTCCGTTTCCCAGCAGTAAACATTTATGTGTAGTATACCGTGCCATAGGATACTGTACCTAACAAAATTTCCGGATCCGGAAATTTATAAACAAGTTGCGATTTTCCTATATGAATGACTTCGCTTTGAGCTTAGATTTTCACACAGTGTTAAGTATATGACCAAGCATTAAGTATAATGCAAACAACACATCTTTTGAAACTTGAGGGCGCCCCTCCTCGAAATTCTGAGTCACGCCTTTAACAAAGACCCTCCACAATTCCTGTTGTGTTGTATATATGTACTGGCTATCCCCTGATATCTTGGTGGAAATTGTCGAAGGGAATACACATGTTTTTTTGTACTCAGTAGAAAAATAATGCATTAAATGTGCATAAAATATGGATAAAACTTTCAGAAAACAGTCCGAACAATCCTTTTGTCATGTAAACTACATAGACTGCCATATGATAGTCCTGATGAAGTGACCCTCATTGACAGAATCTAATATACACACTCTGTTTAAAAATAAACCCTGTAAAAAAGGGATTTGACTGGCAGCTGGGACTCACAACGTGCATAACGTAAAATAACTGAGCCGTAAAAATACTAACCATTGCCAGGACGTCAATAAACAGCGTAAAATTTTGCTTCACGTTGTCTTGCGTTGGTTTTTTAAAAAACCTTGTTTAAAAACTAAACAAATTAACAATTAAAGCGTTATTACATTACTCGACCAAAGGTTCACGTGTACTATGGCTCATACAAACTTTGAAATTACGTTCCCACATGGTTGTAAAAAAAAGTTTATTTTCTGCAAAAAACATATTGAGAAAAAAGGCATAAACAAAGGGAAACGTGAAAAAAACCATTCAACCATTTGCCTTTACACTCTGTTTATAGGGTAATGTATACATTCTAATTGTCACCAATTACTAATCATCATATGGATAACTTAAATAGATGTACCTTACATAGATTTACCTGGACCTTAAGATTACAAGTCCTAAACCTATACACTACATTATACTCTACTATAACTTGTAACAGATCTAAAATTAAATATATATCATGTGTACTACTTTTTTTCAACTCAAACTAAAGATAATACAATAAAGTAGGAAAATGTTTTTAAACCTATTTTTTTAAATGAACAGGGAACATAAGATTTGCATTTTTTTTTAATGACGTTTACTTTATACGTTATTTTAACATTTAATTGGTAAAAACAACGATTTTCATAGTTCATATTCTTTACTTAAAAAAAAACAAGTAAGGTTAAAAAAGTAACAGTCAATATAACGGAACATATAACAACGGTTCCGCGTATAAATACTACTTTTTTTTCAAAATGTGTAAGTATTATTTTCTAGGTCCTGTTTATTTACAATTTTGTCCCTTCTGCTTCCCAATTGTATTTTATGTTTAGTATGTAATAAAGATCGTGAAGATTTTGAATAATTGGGGTTCACCGTATTTAAAGGTAAAGTCTGGTAAATAGGAACATTGTTTAACCATGTGCACTCAACACAAAAAAGCTTATCTTGATCTAGATACCCCAGGGGTCAATGTATTTTTTTTTTTTTTTTTTGGCTAAAAACATGGCTTGTGCACCGGTCAGTGGTAACCACAGGATGATGCCCCAGCGAGCATCGAGTCCAGCAATTAAACCTGGGTGAGGCCAGCATGAAATGGTATGGCACATTAAAACCCAATGGCATTTGGTGACTGTAAACATGCAAAAAATATGGGTAAGAGACAGCCCAAATTGCCCAATACATAGGGGTTAAAATTTTCAAAACATGGGGTCCCTGGTGAGAAATTGCCAAACTTTCTAAAAGGAGGTGCCGTTTGTTGTGATTTTTCCCAAAAATGCGTCTTTGTCAAGGGTGACAGTGGAAAATTGTCAAAAAAATGTGACTTTTTTGGGTGATGATGCTAAAAAAACGGACCGGGGTCCCTAACAGCATTACATGGGCACTCCCTCCACGATGTGAGTGCCCCCCCTTCCACAGTCCTGGAACCAAGCAAAGCAAGCTATTTTTTACTAGTTCTAATCATTCGTATTTGGGTCGGGTTGACACGATATCTTTTGTTCTAGTCTTCAGGGTAGTCCTACTCCATCTTTATTCTTCCCCTTTTATACAATAACTCTAAAAATACCATTGGGGGGCCATTTCGCATCTGCTCGGGATTAATTTAGTATTTCTGCCACCACGGTCCACACTTTTATCCGTTGAAGGCTGCCGAATCGTCGGTGGTGGGGCACATACCAAATGCCATGCAAAATCTTACTACCTGAGCTTCACCTCCTTAATAATATACGTCCCATGCCCTGCATTTACCGCATAAAATGATAAAAATCATATTTTCCAAGTGCAACACTTACTTTCATATCGATTCAATTAAACGACTTGAGGTTGAAAGGTCAAAAACCTCCAGAAAAAATGACACAGACTGTCAGTCACTGGATGTTTCTATAGGTTCAACACCACTAACATCACTTATCCACAGTAGTCTTTTGGAAAAATGCAACTTGACATGTTTCTTTCACATTTTAAAACTCGCACATAGGAAATACACACACCTCACACGCCCAAAGTAACAAGCTAAAATCACAACCAATAAACCCCAATTTTGAACATATGATTACCAGAAAATTTTTATTTACGAATCACCAAACTCGCGGCATGTCAGTCAACCGACCGCAACCCAAGGATTCTCTATATTCGCCAGTAATTTGCAAATCGATACGAAATTGATGAGCGCGGAGTTAATTACCTAACCTACCCTCAAATTCACTGTCCAAAATGCACACTTAGGTTTTGAGACAAACATACCAGTCTACCCTGTCAATCATGAAATTTCAATTTCACGATCACTTTCTTAATATAACAGTGAATCTTTTCAGACATTAAAGCACTTTTTCCCCAGATGCCATGCAAGAAGTAATCCACCCAGATTTTTGATCCTTACGGCAGCCAGTTTAGTGATATTTAAAACACCACTCGGTGACGTCCCTATTGTGTTTTCGCAATCCATTATTTTGCACGCCTGGAGCGAAAGTACACAATAACCCGACCATTCGTAACTCAGAAAAGCGACTGCTGTCGCCGATTTTTACGAATGGCGTGTTATTGGAACATTCGGGCTCCATTCGCGCACAACAATGCAGGAAAAACATACAAGCATGTATTACCACAATTGGGCAACAAATCTTAGAAATATATTTTGTTGATAAAATCACAACACTGACAAATAACGTATATCATACCATACAACCGAGTTATTTTTGTCGTTTCCTTTTTAGTTTGTGTGTTGTTTAGTTTTTTCTATTTAAGTTTCTATCTCACAAAATGTCGTACTTTTTATTATTTTGTATGACTTGGAGTATTTCAATACATTTTTTCACTATAAATGTCTTTGTGTTTGAGAGGTAATGTTTTGAAATTTGACTTATTGATCTTATCATTTCATCACATGGTTGATCTACTTTCTTTTTCATTTACGTCTTCACAACTTTTGTTTATCTGCTTCTTAGCCTAGAATATTTTTGTTCAGTATGTTTTTTTTAATTTGTCAAAATCTAACCGAAACTTGCTGGCTCTTTGTACTTTTTTGCGGTTTTTCTTTAATATGTATTTAATTTGGTGTTTTCCCTGTTTATTTGATTAAGCTTCAATCATAATCATAGTATTTTCTACTGTAAAGTTGTGTAAAAAGTTAATTTGCATGAATTTCACAGTTTGGGTTTCTTATGAAATTATGCGACGTAAATTTCATTCTTTTTTTATTTTAAAAAAACAAGACAGGACAATTCTAGGAAGCAGCGCCCCATTTTTTTCGAGCCCGATTTTTTGCATTATTTGAAATGCCTATCAACATAATTCGATCACACATGCAAGTAATACACCGTCTTTATGTATAAGATATCAATTTAGTAGCTTTTGATTTTCTGTCGTGCACGACCGAAATCAAAGCATGCTTTTCTATAGCCAATTAAAGGTGCACGAGAGATTTCACATAGAATTCCTTACAAAATCGACAGTACTGATTTTTGCCCTGATATAAGGCTTCCATTAAAAAAAATCTCCCCATATAAAAGAATCAGCTGAGAAATGTTTTTTCTTGGTAAAAAACTTGTGAATTCTCTAATCTTCAGCCGATGTCTGTACATTGAAAATAAAGCAAATCAAAATAGGCCCCTTTTTTCTCTTGTTTAAGGCCCTTTCTGAGTCGAAATACAAGGCAAGATTTCTAATCCTCATGAAATACTATTATGAACACATATTTGGGTGCCTCAAAACTCTCGTTGCACCTTTACGCATAAGGCTATACGCTACACCGTTTTTCCATGTTGTACATGTAACATTTTTTTTTAAAATTTTGTTTAGGGGTTAGGAGTGTTCGTGAGTGTATGTCATAAATAAAAGAAATGTCTCCTGTAAATTTTAATGGGGGGTACGTATTCAAACTCTTTCCCGCTCATTTTTATGTCGCCACGATTAAATAATGAAAAAAAACTTTCCTTAAAAAACGAATGCGGTAAACTGCGAGTTGAAAACCTGTATGCGAGCGGTTCAGCCGACATATTTTTGGTCTAATAGGAAAAAACGAGACCACGCACCTTCACAACCAATACCAGTTTCTATTAATCCTTGTGCATCTCCAGGGAGAAAATACAAATACCGATGAAATCTTGTCCCATATAGAGCCCATGAGTCGATCAGTATATCCCAATTATGATTCCTGCCATCGGCTTTACTGGTTCTGGTTATGGATCAGCCTTATTTACAGATCCTCATCCTTTCCTTTCGGTAAATCCATAGCTCCCTCAGATTCGGATTTGGATCCATATCCCATTCAGGTTTATTCATTTAGAACGAAATCATGATCATAAATACAAATAAAATATATGTCCAAGGGCGATCCTCAATTTGCAAGTCATGTCGTCTTGTAATTCAAGACGGTTCATATCACGTTGTAATAGTCAAGTTCACTACCTACCACACAGTTGTCTGCTTGCCCATATACGTTCATGGTACCTAGGTTGAGTAACATCTGACTCGTTTACCCACCTTTTAGCCGGTAATTTCCATCATATCAGCGATCTACTCTATATTATCAACAGGGTAATGAAGTCCATGACGAGTATAATATAAATGTACCTATATATCCACTCTGGTAGCAAACTGTACAGCAACATCAACCACACACCTATACCAATGAAATCCGCAGTACGAAATGCTGATGCGGGGACTTGAAAATGCGATCAATCTTGAACCTATCTTCATCATTATACAAAACAAAGAATGTTTTTGTTCCATATTGCGGTTTTAAAGACTCTTAATCACACCATTCCTACCACAACCCTTTGAATCCATTATCCGGCTTCAAAATCGTAATTGCATTATCTTGTGAATGAGCACTAATTTTCAAACCTCATTCGTGCAAAATATCATGAGCGAAAAGTCAATAGGGATTACGTCCCCATATCGTGTGTTAGTTCGGATCTTTACACTCGTACCTCTCATCGTGGCTGAGAATGGCTTCGGGGCTACGGCCCCCTCGCCTTTCTCGCCACGAACTGAGAGTAACTCGTGTAATATCCTTTACAATAACCTTTAGGTTTGGGGAAGACCAGATTTATCTGTTTGATACTCCTACCTGGACTCGATGTTCCCTGAACCACCGTAGTGGGCGCATCACACGACTAGGTCGCTTTAACGGAACTCTCTCATTACTTTCGTAGTAAAATAACTAGGTAATGACCTAAAATGCCCCAGATCTCTAGGTAATGAACCAATGCCCCAGCAGTATCTATGATGTCATGTGCCACATTTTGACATTAGTAATCGCCTGGAACGCCTTAGAATGCTTTTTTCAACAGGGTTCGGAAATGCTGAAAAAACATACGCATACTCTGAGCCAAAACCGTGCATAAGCGTAAATCCCGGGGGGGGGGGGGATATACCCCAATATTTTGATGATGGGGATGGTCAATACGATCACCCCCCCCCCCATGTTGATGCCCATTCATGTGTTTTTGGACGCATAAACACAACCTCATATTTTACCATAGTTTAAAAAATGGTAACTTTCCGCGCGCTTCACGCGAATTTTGTTTTAAGTACCAATTATATTTAAGATTTCAAGCTTCGAAATGGCATAATTTTTAACCCTGCGCACATGTTTGAAATAGTAATGGGTCTTTTCAGCAACCACACATTTCAATTCATAAATTTCATCAACCCCATTTCAAAAAGAAATTTACGGCCACTGCAAATAAAGTTAATTTATGGTATTTTATTTAAGAGACCCGCTACTCAGAAGTAACGCGCGTCCATATGAGCACTCACAGTGCGATCACATGGTTTGTCGGACTTTCTTAGCTCAGACGATGGCGGCCAACCCATTCAACGGTAGCACTCTCCCCCAAAATTCAAAAGAAATTACAGCATACGGAGTTCAACCACAAACCAATTTGGGTGTGTTTAATGTGTCCGGTCATGGTTTTTTCATGACCCACATACGACCTCGTCCTCCGTCCGTTTTTCTTCGACTAAGCAAACGTGTAAAGTTTAGAAATCGTGACTTGACCATCGAAAGATTTATTTAGTGAAGGAAGAAATGTGTTTTAAAACTCGTGACATTGTCAATATTCACGTGTTTATCCTCTACCAAATTCAGCAGTGTCTGCACTGAGAAAATGTTATTTGTAACGACCGCCAAATTAGATCCCCATATGGGAAATTTCGGGGTCAGTAATTTACCCGGAGTCTGTAAAACTCAATGCCCATCTGGTGCCGAAGTCTGATGTCCAACGAAAATCCGATAAGTAGCTAAAATAATTAATTACACCGCACAGTCTAGTCGTTATCATCATGTGACAGTGAACACACACATAAGAAATCATTATAGAAGTGAACTTCGACCATCATGAATCCTTTTTGTGTGATCTTAGATCCCAACATTACTTCCACATCAAATGGTAATGCATCCTCTCACCACCATCACCTTCACCTCATCACACAACAATCATTCACCTACACAGGACATGACAACAAATTTATGTGCAACATCAAAACTGTTCAAGACATGTACCATTACATTGAAACCCTTCAGCTGCTTCAACAAACAACGCGGCCCTGTGGAAGTTAATTTAGATTTTTTTATTATTGATTAGGTTATCCATATCATAATAGGCTTTGCACGGTCTATACCCATCATGGTTTCCCCCCGGAATGCGCAACAACTCTATAAATGTACAGGTCGCCCCGTCATCTGGCCAGACGCAACACATGGCATCTATATCTATAGTTCGAAAAAACTCGATTAATTGACAACAATCACAAATAGTTGAAAAATTATTTTTCCAGAATTGAGTCATTAAAGATAACAATTATAGATTTAATCCGGTGAGAGTGCAAACTGCCACAAACTACCAACCATTTAGTTGATTCAAAACTTTTCAAGTTCAATGTCGGCGGGGGAATAATGGCCTCAAAACATTAACACAGTTAATCGTTTCAAATGTTTTTATTTAGAATAGTATTTTCCTAAGATATGAATAATATCATGGATGAATTCCGATGCTAATGTTAAGCGGAATGTATGGTGTCCACACTCCCTTACCTTTAACAGAAATAGAACATTTGGCCACCAATGTAACTCCTTCTCAGCAACTGCTTAATAGCATCGATACATCAGTCATATGGTTCACGGATTTTGGGTACTATCAAAGATCACGTCAAAGTTTATTAATGAGGCTCCCACTCAATGCTGTTGACCGCGAACGGTCGGAGTTGGTATCCATCCAGGTTGTCGAAGATGGATATCGAACTTGTAAGAAATATAATAATACAAAACATAATGTACTGAGTGTGAATATGGATCAAAACGTGTTTTGCTGCACGGTTAGTAGGAATGATCGTTTATCAGTCTTGCCACACGTTAGCGAAACAAAAAACAGTTGAGTGTGGAGTACTTTGAAGCCCCCGGGGGGCACTTGTTTTCAAAGGGGATTGATGCTGTGAACTGGAATTCCAAAAATGTACCCTAAAAAGTATTTCCACGACAAAAAAAAATACCTCTAAACAAGATTTTTGCTGATGTTTCTACACTAAGAAGATTTTGTAAGTTTTGATATCCGAAACAGTAAGCGAGCATTGTGTCGTGAATATCCCTTTCATTATCTTCTTTGCTTACAATATTTTTGATCTCTGCTTAATTTGGGTATTGCATACGGACATCAAATTTTCAGGGTTTAGAAAAAAACATACCATTTTTTTCCACATTTTGCTGTTAATCAAGGTACGCGCGTACATCGCCTGTTGCAAAAAAGATACCCTTTTTTACGGTTTTTTTCACAATCTATCACCTTTGAATTACAAGTGCCCCCCCCACCGGGCTTGAGTCTACGAGGAATTGATACCTCAAAGGACATTTTAAAGCGGGGATAAACTCTTAAAAAGAGCGACAACAAGATTTTATGTTTAATATTAATATTCATATATGAGTAATTTCTATCTCTCAAACCACATCCTTCCAAAATTAAAAGTGGTGTTGCATAGGTGATCCACTTTGAATTGGATTATGACATAGCCCAGGCCCAGCCCAATAGGGTAAGGGGTAGCCACAATTTGCGCACCACTGCAGTCTGACACCCAGTTGAATTCAGCAGCATTGACGGAAAATAAAGTACAGTCTATCACTGTGGCACTGTTATCCGTCAACGGCTGCTAAAATTCAACTGGGAGCCGACTGGAGTGGGGTGCGCCAAATTGTGGCTACCCAAAGGGTGCCAGCCAATGATCATAAATCTACATGGGTCGCGTGATCGAGTTCCTACCAGCCATCTGGCCAATGTGTTCGCTATTTGAGTGCGTAGGCATCGTGTTTCAGCACGTACCCAAATTGGCATCGTCTACAAAAGGGTCACGGTTTATTCCGTAAATGGTGGCTATGGGAGCTGGACACTCTCTCATGGGGGACCTCAATTTCTTTACCCCGTTGTCATATATTACAGCGTCCGTGTGACCGTATTTTTTTAGTAGGGAATATTGTGGAGGCTGAAATTACTTCTTTTCGACCGGTCATATATCAATATGGCGGATCGCTATTATGGGTTTTGTTTCCCCCTTTAACCTGTAGTAGTTTCTCAGTATAAAACTCTTATTCGATCATCTATAGACTCGTCCCTTTAAGGGCAGCTGAGATTATCAATTTGGGGCTAAAATCCCTAACTATCGTTGGCCATTTTTATTCTACACGAACGCATAATCATCTCGTGTGAATTTGGCACCCATGCTCTTTCCGGGAATGGTAGCCAGGGAGGGTTAAATCGTTTTACTGTGTGTTAATGCCAAGTGGAATTGAAAATGGATCCTTGTGGGTTTTTCGACTATCTTTTTTGTTACGCCTGATCAGAACGAATATGTAAATGAGATACTGATAATTTTCGTGATGACGGCGACAAACTAGTGTCCACCACAAGTAGGATAATTTATATTGGTCCTTCGCCCCTACAATTGATAATTTATATTGTTTCTCCAGCTATAGCTGGTATTCAACAAAATGAATAAAGTATATAACTGAAAGTATTTTTAAGGATGTATTTATGCCTCAATAGACAAATGTAAAAACAAGCACCTGTCCGGCAAACCGGTGTGAAAGCAGATATATCCGTGGGAGCCATAGTCCGGGATCCATAGACGATACGGAATAAAGCGTGAAACTAAGTTGCGTAAAAGATCAACTGAATCGATGCCCTTATTGTTTCCTTTGTTCCCGGACTATGAGTACGCCGGACAATGGGTTTACTTCTCACCGGGTTGCCAGTTGAAGAATTTCGGGAGAGTTAGTATCCGATTACTGTAGCCAGCACACTGGAGGTTGCCCGTCTATTCCAGAGATGGTGTGAACTGCATTAGAGTGTCTTTTTGCATCTAAAAGATAAGGGTCAAGTGAATCTAATATTTTGTTATCATTAATTGCACCGCATTAAATATATAAGACCACTTGTTCTAGAATACGAATGTACTGATTAAAAAAGATGAAACCATAACTCTGGAAGTATCGTCGGGGGTACGAATATGCAAACTCTGGATCATGCGCAATTCAACGCAATATGTTTTCCGCCAATGAATATGTTATTCGATGGTCGCATGGACTCGCGGTTTGCCAATAGAGATATTTGGACATAGAACATTATTGAAAGGAAGATAGCCTTTGATCCCTGGAGGCCTTATTTGATTGGTTTTAAATGTTCGCCACATAAACCAAGATTATTTTGTCGAACAAGCGTCTGAAAAATGTGCCAAATAAGCTCATCATCATGATTGAAAGACACGTAGGTCAAAATTTTACAAGTAAACATTCATAATTGTACGAAGCATTGAAGTTAATCGGTCATGCGTACACGTGGAGCCAAGAAATGCAGTGCTAACAAGGATGGACCACACAGAGACACACGCAGTACCAAAGTATTCCCTACGTGCCGATCTGCGAGAGGGGAACAGGCGACACAAAAACAACGTTTTCAGTCAAATACATTTTAACGTGAACTCTTGAAGGTTTACAGTTAATATTACAGGAGTAATTATGCCTGGTAACGTTAACCTAACAGTTTAGGCCTTTAGAGTGTCTCCCATTCACCACCTGAGTTGTGAATTTGGCGGGTTTAATCTTTATCGCCGTAGTCTTCGAACGGATTTAGACGCAAAGGACTACGCCTTAGAATCGGGGCGCAAAGTTATGTGCGAAAGGCGCAGCGGCGCCACCTTCTGCAGATGAAGTATGAACTCATTATGAGGTCAAAAGCTGTTCAGCTGATGAAAACCAGCAAATTTGCAAATATTGCTAAATGGGATAATTTTCACCCCGCAATAACTTTTGTGCCAGCTTCGAAAAAAATAAAAAATCTGAAAATGCTTTGTCTGGAGTTTATGGTGAACATTGCGTGTTTATGTCGTCTAATAGGGCAGTAATTTTTACTCCTCCGGCTGTTTTGTATGGGCGAGTCAAGAGAGAACTATACCTAACGCCAAGCACTCTATGTCAGCCAGCTAGCACGAAAGTTAGTCGTTGTTCACGTGCTAATTAAATATTCTAGTATTTGTGATGGTTGATATTTGACTAGATACGACGGTCTTTGGCGACAGATTGGTATTCTGCTGTGTAGGTAACGAATACTCCTCGACACCACATGGTGGTCATTCCCAGGAAGAAAATGCCGGCTGGATTGATTGAAATATATCAACTTCACAATTGTTGGACCTTCAAGCGGACCTATTAGAAAGAGCAGTAATGTATGTCGGTTATACAGAAATGTTAAAACAAAGCATTTTAAGCGACGCGAACTCCTGAACGCTACCTATTTTCATACAGAAACGCACACCTTTTCATACAGAGTTTATGATAGTTGAGGAAGTGGCGGGGGGTTTTAGCGGTTAGCACAGCGTACTCTGGAGCAAAGGGTCCACGGTTCTAATCTCGTGGGGACCACGTGCTGGATTTAATTCGGGAATCCCATTGGGATGTTGATTTGCTATAACAGATATTGATTAAAAACCTGGAATGCCACTTTCTCCATAGTTCAATTTGAAATGGCAAAGACCATGAAGCTTGGCATACCCATCCGGTTGGTGTTCGTGTATGTGTTGAAGTTTGCAATAGAGGCGCTTGTTTAAGCTGCTGCCTCCAAGTGGCATGTTTCTGATTATAATATTAATTGTAACGTCTTTAGCCATTTGGCATTACAGGGCACGGATTTGAGAATTATTCTCGTGTGGCCTTTTGGTACTGTCCTTGCTACCCGCCCCTTCTTCCCCTCCCACTTATTTTCCCCCTCTTCCTCTACTTCTTCTCCTCCTCCCATATACTTCTCCTCCCTCCCTCCTCTGCCCCCCATTTCATTGACCCTACACAAACCCACCCACATTGCCTTTCTCTCGGAATCTCTTTACGGCCCGTCCTTCCCACTTCGTTCCTATCATGGTTGGTCCTCCTTTTATCCCTTGCTCTTTTTATCTCGTTTTTCTCTGTCGTTTCTGGGTAGTTACATGTTTGCCATTCTTAAAATAACCTTGAAGTATGTTATACAATAATGTCATGTTGGTTATTTGACTTACTAATTACATCATATACATTCATGGACAAACAACCACTTTAAATCGGCTTCAAAAATTTAAAATCTAGCCCTCTTTAGCCCAACATCATGTTGCTGTGATGATTGGATCAAAACATGCACTCCAATTTCATGGCAACCAATCAAACGGGAGCTCGTATTTGGATTAAAATTCAGAAAACTTTACAACAATGTTTGAAAGATTATTATTTTTTGAAAGAATGCTTTTCTTCAAAAAATATAATGAAATACCAGTTAAAATATTGGTTTGGTGAAAAAACTGCATTGCTTATAGACCATATCTTACTGTTTACATTGTCATATATCACTGTTTCAATTGGTATCCAGTCAGTGCTGAATGAAGCTTTGAAGCTATAGCATTGCTCAGTAAATCCAAAAGGGATAGGTGATATGGTATTATGATTGTGAAATTCATCCATTTACCTCTTTACAGAGTATCCAATTCTAGTTTCAGGTTTCCAGTATTTTCCTGGCCGTCAAGCTAACAGTAACCACGTACGTGATCCCGGCATTAAACAGTCAACGTCGCTTCAGATATCAAGTTGAGATAAGGAAGGTCGGCTCCGGCTTTCTCTCAAAGCAGTGTTCCCAATGTTTTAACCTAGTGGTTACTGTGATCGAAGGAGAGGGGCATTTACTGCTACTCATGAGGTATATGCAGTCGAAGCAATGACTGAAGGTGAGACTTCACCTTAGGGGCATACCCAAAGGGATCTGTGAGTCGATAAAATTTCAAACAAAAGGAAGTTGAAAAATTAGAAACGTTTAAAAGACTAAGAAACGGGAGTTTCTAGATCATGACCAATCTGTCCCACTTTTTTTCTGCACACTTATGATTCGGAACTCTAACGAATAAACATTTGCTTTATTCAGGTCAGAAAAAAGTCTGCAGAAATTAGTCCGGTTACGGAAACTCCCCAAGAAACGATTAAATTAGATAAGGTGCTGTGCGTCTTATACACACTATGAAACTATTTGATAAGTAAATAATATGCCCCTTCCCTTCACCCCTTCATCACTACCTAGTGTTCAATGGACGGGCCACTGACAGGGCCCACAATCTTCTTCTCCGGAACGTGGCTCTCTCATCTCCTTTTTTTCCTTTTTCTTCTTCTTTCTTTTTTTCTTCTTCTGCTTTTCTTCTTCTTCTTCTTTTCTTCTTATTTCTTCTTTTTTTTTTTTTTTTCTCTTCTTTTCTTCCCCTCTCTCCCTCCTCTCTCTCTCCTCTCCCACATTCATATATTTTGTGTCCAACAACAACGCAACACTTTGTGCCGGTGTAATATTAGAGGCACTGTTTAGCTTAAACTGCGGTACGGAATAATGAGATAATGACATCATTAAACTCTGTAGATGGTAATGTACAATTCGTATTCATTGAATGTTACGAAGTTGCTAAAATGTAAAATTATATACTATATAGTGGGGTTGGAAAACTATGCTTGTTACCTTCTGAACTGCATAAACTTTACCGTAAAACATATGTTTACAACAAACGCAATGACAATATCAATAGATTTCAATTCTGCATTCACAGTCTTGATTAGATCATGTTGTGTGTTGTCACAAAACCATGACTTGATTACTATAATCCAATGATGTCTAATTTGAACATACGTGTAATTCCATCAATGTGTGTTTATTGGCTCGGTTAATAGCATCAGTGTCAATTTCTGATTTCTGGGGGTCAATCTTAAAAACTAGCCTTTAACCATTCCAGCAAAAAACCTGGTGAATTATCGTCTGCCACGTTAGAGTTCGATGATCAGCATTAGAAGGCCGACACTGTTAAATTTTTTCCGTAATTAGGAAAACAATTTTTCCGTAAATTTACGGAAAAATCTGTTTTCGAAAACAATCAAAATACAAACCAAAAACAGAAAAATAGCTAAAATGTTAATTTAAAGACGGAATCTTTCAAAAATTTTCTGGCAAGCAATATTCCGACTTTTTTTTTGGTTCCGTTAATTTAAATTAACGGAAAAATTCTGTTAAAATACATATTTTTTTTTTTTTTTCCATAATATGAGACAATTTTCTGTAAAACTACTGTCAAAGTTCCGTTAATTGACAGAAATTCTGTAAATTTCCCCTAAATGACTGGAATACTGCTGCCAGGAAATTTCCGTAAATTTACGACAATTTTTTTAACAGTGCAACCCCCTCTGTTCTTGTTTGTACTTGATGGGATGAATATTCGGTTACAGCAGCAACTTTCCAAACGGAATTTATACAACAAGGGCAATCATCTAGTTTGAAGAGCCGTGGCGTGTTGTCTGACCTTATAAATGTTTCTATATTTCCGTTTACATTTATTTGTACAATTATTTTGAAACAATGCCACCGAGCAGTGTCCGCATGGAATTTCATCCCAGGAGAATGCAGCTGTGGTTCCCGAAGCACCGGTGGTTGACCCAAACCTCGTGTGACTCTGTAGGGACTTGACATTTAAAGTGCCAACGAGAATATTTGAGCACCCAAATATTTGTGTCATCATAGTTAATTTTTCATTTAAGATAGATTAGGCACTCAAATATGCGTTTCCTTACCGTGTATTTGGCTACAGGAAAGGGTGGGTCTTAAAAGAGAGAAACAGGTGACTTAGTTGATTTTGCTTATATTTCAATGTAAAACATAGGCTTGAATTTCATATTGCTCCCTATCGAATTAAAATTTCACAATTTTTGTACCAAAGAAACATTTCTCAGCTTAATCCTTCAGATTGGGATATTTTTGATTGGAAGCGTTACATCAGGGCAAATCGTAACTTTCGATTTTTAGGGACAACTGATTGTGAATCTCTTGTTGCATTTCACCTTTAAACAACGGGAACAATGTGAATGACATGTTCCTATATTCTTAACAAAGGAAGCATAGACATCAGACTCCCAGTCAAACGGCGTGATGCACTTAAATGCATTCACGTTTTACAATGTGGTAACGGTTTTTTGGGGTTGGTAATATGGTGTTTGGTTGGGGTAGAACAAAGAACAATGAACATGAGCAGATTGTGCCTCCATTTATTGGATGCTTTAAAGAAGATAATAAATATTAGGAAAGGATACAAACAACTTTTTCTCATTTGCCGTGTTTTTTTTCAATGGGAGCCGAATTGGGTGAAAAGGTCACCGTTCATTGTTTCATAACACCCATGAGTGCACCTATGGACATTCCCGCGAGGAGAATGGAGAGAATCCCAACTTTTAAGTAGCACCCCAATGTCGATTCTAGCCTTCCACATTATCACTTTTTTGAGCACCAAATTGAACACAATTTCCATGATTTTTGCCCCTTCAAATCCCTTATCCGGCCCCATTTTCCTTCAGAATAAAAACTTGGAGCCGCCACAGAAATTTACGCGCATTTGTTTTCCATGTAAGCGCTCTTAGCAAATATCTTCTGGATACTTCCCTGAACCTTTATTCTAACAGTTCGACTCAATCGTCCAGTTAAATGATAAATAATGTATAGAAGTAGGTGCAAATAGAACTTAAGAGGCGTCAACAAAATCCAATAACCAACTTACCAACCCTTAGGAGCTCTTAGGACATTGGTCAAATAACGTTTAAACATTTCTTTTCCCTGACGGAAATGAGGCTTGGAAATGAAGTCATGACGGCATAATGTTATGAACATTAAAAATGTAATCTCTATAGGGCTCATCACTTGTCGGGATAGCGCATTGATAGCGGGCCTGAAGATATGAAGACGAGATTTGCGTTTGAGTCACATTATAATACTAGCTCTTATCGCCATAATTTACTCTACGCCCAACTTTGTTATTTTTTGTTGAGCACGCGTATTTTTTTGTTACAATCAATCAGCTTAAACCCCCTAACTTTCTGTAAGTTTCAATAAATTAGGAGTGTATACAATTTCACATTTGAGAGTTAGCTATGTGTAATCATGACATACTTACTTGATCACGGTCCTCCAGTATCGTTTACAACCGCTTAAAATGACCCGTTGTATCCCTTGCACGACAGTGATGTCATAGGTAGACCCCGGTGCCAAACCTGACAGTGTCCACGATGATTCGCTCACAGTACCAAACCGAACTCTTCATGGTGGATTGACATTTGCTCTAAGTTCATCAATGTGTAAGACGACGGTATAATCAGAAGGCTTGACATTCCGAGTACTCCCGAGCTTTTGTTGTGTCGTAGGACGTCCACTTATGGTCACACCTCTGTGTTTGCTGAAAGGGCTCTAGAAAAGTAGGTGGAACCGTTTTTAAATCTTACTTCCAATTGCCTTTTCCTCATTTAATTGTGTAATAAATGTTTAGTGTATTCGTTAAGGTTCAAGCTCACAGCATAACAATTGGCAAAAATCTTAGAATTCAGATGACAGAACAACTGTAGATATACACAGCGTATCCCATAAATGTCACTTTTTTTTTTAAATTCCAAGCCAAATTGATCATTTTGGTCAGATTGCAAGCCAGAAATTTTCAGCGTCTAATATTTCATTCGGCAACAGTTGAAGTTTATGTTTAAAATAAAATCCACAACAATCATTTTCCTTCCAAATGCCCATTTTGAATTCTCAATTTCTAATGTTAGGTCATAATCAACACCTTATATTACTGTTCTTTGTGAAAAACAGATTTTAAAGTTGCTTGAGATGCCTTTTGCAACCGTTCTTTCTTGGGGAAAGTCGGACCCCGACTTTTATAGTAAACAAGCTAAATATCGTTATTTAAACGTTTTTCATCTTCAAAAAATCGATGCGCAAGAAGGACTTAACCGTCAAACTGTAGATGGAGATAATTGTAACACGCCCAACAAATCAGAAGTATCTTGCGTCATAAGGAACTACAGTAAATCATGCCC
>JAMKCH010052939.1:0-20885 GCA_023653785.1 Ophioderma brevispina
GCCTTGCCTCCACTGAAATGAATTTGGTAAAATTTAAGTTGTCTACTAATGATGATGACCTTTTAGTATATTATTATTTTATATCTGGTAAAAATGTTTACCTAACCTCATAAAACACCTCAAGTTCTGGCAAAATTGCAGATGACGATCATCACTTTTTGTGTGTTTTGTCAAAAATCAACAAAACATCCTATTGACTTTGTGTATGAATCTTTAAGCTCCCCCCCCCCCACACACACACACACTTACCGACATCCGAATGAATTTTAATTTGGTGGAGGTTATTATTTTGACAAGTGGCACACAGGTCCATTCATACTTCACTGCACTGCATGGATGAAAGCCAACTCTGACTCAACACAGCAGCAGCACAATGTGATTTGAACTGTGTTGCTGCTGCGTAGAGTCAGAGATGGTTTTCATCCATTGTCACTGCTCCACATTGCAGTGCAGTGAAGTATGAATGGACCTTAAGACCTAAGTACAAGAAAATTGTTTGCCATGAAGGGCATTTGACGCATCCTTACATGGGCTCTAGAGGTTGATTTTTTTCCCATAATGCATCAGGAAAGCAACCATTGGTGTTGCACTGTATTGTGAATGGTGAGAATTTCACAAATCATGGCCACCTTTCACAACAGTGACCTTCGGTGGTCTTACACTGATTTGATAAATGCTGCAAGCATACAAATCATACTTTTAAATATCTGAACACATGATTACATAACCACAGGACATTTTTCATATTAACAAATTAAAGGTGCAACAAGAGATTTTGAGGACCCAAATATTGTGTCATAATAGTAATTTCATAATAGATTAACCATCCAATAGATTTCTTACCTTGTATTTGGCCACAGAAATTCCTCAAAAGAGAAAAAAATGTGATTTTGATTTGCTTATATTTCAATGTAAAACATAGGCTGAATTTTGTATTTGCTCCTATACAAAATTAGAAATTTCACAATTTTTGTACCAAAGAAACATTTTTCAACTTAATCCTTTCAGATAGGGATATTTTTTGATGGAAAGCTTTACATCAGGGCAAAAATCAATACTTTCGATATTTTTAGGGACACCTGCACATGAAATCTCTCGTTGCACCTTCAAGCAGTTTGGTGCTTGGACTTCAAGCTACCCGAAGCACCATACCTTCTGAAACTGGTGAACACAACTTCCTCAAATCATCAGGTATAAAAAACAACTGTACACTTGAACAACATTGAAAATTGGAACACCGTTGCAATTTTACAAAAAAATCTACAAAGTCATAAAAAGTAATTGTTTAAGAGTGAAGTATGGCATGAACAAGAACAGACTGCTTAAATGATTATCTTGTCTATAAATCAGTCCACAAAGTACAATCTTAGGAAATCCTACATTTCACCAGTCGGATTTTCAACCTATGCAACTAAAATATCTTTGAATAATTCGGAAACCTAACGAAATTTAACAGATAAAGCCATCACGCACACACACAGTTAATGTGGTTTTTCCGTTAAGGTTTCCCAAATCATAGGGTGTCAGTAAAGTATGTCAGAAAAGGGTGTCACCTTATGGAAACACCCCAACTAAATTGTCATCTCCAACTGTAGCCTGGCCGGAAAAATGATATTATCCCGGCAAACTGCCATACGAATCAATAATCTACCATGAGATAGGTGCCCTAGAGCTGAACTGATTTCAGGATTTACTTTCATGCATTCACACAGGGTAACCTAACAGATTAACATCTGTACTGAATGACATAACCATCATCTTATGGTCCATAAAGGTGAAAATAAAGCAGCTGATCTTCTAATTCATTCTCGATTTGTGAAGTTAGATGGTTCAGGGGCAATCTTGATATAGCACATTTTGTTCTTACTATACTCATTCTTTAATTATACATTAAAAATATTATGGAACTACTTAATTTTAGCCATCAGCTCCAAGAACATTTATTTTAAAAACAACATTGAGTATGAATCATAGATTTTGATACTGCTGACTTGCAGCATTCCTCAAAATTAAAATAACAGTTCTCCAGAGGGATTGGGCCATGACCCTCGGGTTATTGGTGACCTTATGAATTTGGCAGCCTTTACAGAACAAAGTATATGCACATGATTTTTTTTCTTTACTGGGTATATGCACATGATGATGCACTTTATTATTCCATAAAGACTGCTCAATTCATTAGGGTCACTAGTGAAGTAGTGTCAGTGGCCCAACCCTCTCCCAAGGGGTTTGGAAATGTGTAGTTGTTATATTTTATTTCTTTCTGGACATGAAACAAAGATTCTTTACATATTTTAGGAACCCAGTCAGGCAATTTTTGACTTCATCAAATAACTTGAACAATTTGCAAACATGTACAAGCTTAAAGTGTTGTGCCAGGCTGTCAGTCAGTTTTGATACTACTGAACAGGTTCTACAAAATTATATGCAACCTCAGAATCCATGGATGGGGATCCATACAAGCACCTTCATTACCAGTTTTGTTTTCAGAATACCAAATTGAAACTGCTGTCCCTCTTTACCAAATTAGTTTTCCTTAATTAAGTATAAAAATACTGCAAGATCCCCCTAGCTTACCAGTATCCCATAGCAGAGTCAAAAATGATCTAATTTGACCCATAGATGACCTTTGACCTCAAATGTCACAAGTCATCTGAAGACTACCTTTAAATCAATCTGTATACACCTCATATGGGCCTTGGGGAGTGCTTATACTGCTTATTCTGGTTTGTAACAAGAACGATAGCAGTTAATAATCATTATATGAGCAATTTTGCATACCCCCTGTGTGAAAGAATTACATTTTCAACCTTCTTCATTCTCAAAATAAAATACCTAATCATTTAAAACAAAAAGATTCCAATTAATGCTATCACAAAAACACATGATTAACAACACAACAAGTCCTGCTCTTAAATTTCTTTAAAATACAGCAAGTAAACTTGCATCATTCCCCTCTGGCAAGATGTCAGTCTGGAACATGACCTCAGATGACCTTTGACCTTGGTCCATGAACTTTGACATCATCCACATATGAATGAACCCCTAAAAATGGGTGATGAAAGATGCACTCAAAACCACAATATCACAATATTTTTAAATACAATTATTTCAAAGAAAATACCAGCATGGGCAAATTAAAATTAGTACAATTGACCAGCATTTATAGAGTAAATGACAAGAATTCATGATGCAATTGGCAGCATCTCACCTTCATATATCAAGCAATTGACCTAAATTTGTGTTGAATTTGCTCCAAAATCTGTATCTCTGATATAGCTATAGGTCCTTTTTCCAGGAAAAATTGGTATAGATATGGGCCCTACTTCTAGACTCTTGGAGGAATGTCATTATACCCAATCCAACATGAGAAAAACCCCCCACCCCACCCCAGGGTGCAGTTAACCAGCATTGAGAGTACAATTGACTGAGAATCAATCCACCTATCATCCATAATAGTAATGTTGTGGATGGACATCAAATTACCAGACAATATAAATTATTTTACAATGAAAAGTCTTTCTCACTTTCACAATTGAGAAAGATGTAGAGTTCTTAGAGTTGCCATGGCCAGAGTTGATTGAACTTCATGTTTTTGTACTACCCACATGCACCAATATACACCAAGTAAAGAGTTGATTATCATAACTCAACAATGAAGTTCATTCATTAGGATTTTCTTCTGTATAGGTGCACTACCTGAGCCCTGACAGTGAGAATCGAATGAAAGCATTATCACTCAGGTCTTCAGTTACAGTAATAAAGTATTATGCCACCACACACACACATGATAAAACTAGTCCCAACATGCAAGTCACCATCTCTGCTGTTTGCATGATGAGAGTAGAACTCTGCCAGTATGCACATCAAGAACTTCTTTGACTACCATCTTGTCATGTCATGGCAGCATTTCTGGATGACAGAGAATGTGTGACCTGTTGAACACTTGTGATGTGAGTTGTAATCCATACTCACCCAGGATTATTGGTTTCAGCCCTCCCCCTTTATCGACTTCACTTCATATTTGGGCAATGGCCCATCATGAACATATCGTCGCATCTGCCTGCACTTATGCCTGTATGGCATTGTGTAGGTGTAGTACTAAAGTGTTGACAACTTGCCGGTGCAACCAGTTCTGCGAATGCCAAAGGCAATTCTGATTATTAGGTAGTTGTTGCTACACTTAACACAAGTGTCCTGACCTGCAGTTGCCAAAATCAGACACCACAGTACCTGATATCAATTGCATACCATTTCATCATGTTTTAAGTAGTTTATAAGTCCAATTTCTCACAAAATTGGCAGGTCACTCCTGAAGCACAATGCATCTTCATCATTCCACTTCTAATTGTCTTCTGCATTTTCTGGGGGAGGGCACCATTACCCACACCATTTGCAGGTTATTCTGTTGGTTTGCTGGTTGGATTACACCTCCTGCAAAGTAAAAATAACAAATTTATTATGCAAATTACTTTAGCTATATTGGCACTACCCAACAACGTTAGAAATTAAGAATACACATCAAAGTTTATTTATTTTGTGTTTGATTTGATTTTTTTCTCAAACTGCAACTCGGATTCAGTATGAATCTGCATGTCGATCACATTGCTTGTGCAAGTATGCATTTCTAAAGAACAAGGCCTACAAATTAATGCCTTGTTTAATTATTAAATATACCTCCTTCCTGATCCTGGTTGTCTTGACTTCTTCCTTAGATTTAATCATTCTCCCCTGTGCCATGGCTCCCACTTGCTTGAACTGATTGTTGAGTTGCTGTTCAAGAGACTTGCTAGCTCCTGTTTCCCTCTCCTCCTCTTTCCACTAGTACTTTATGATGGACATTGGTATCTGAAATCAGCAATGACAGCACTATTGATTAAGGTCGTATGAAGTCGATGTTATGTTTCCTGAACCCGTCCGCGTTACGATTTTCTGCCTGCGTTTTGAGATGCTGAAACCCCTAAAAGTTTCATATTGTGTATTTCAGAAAATGTCCAGGTTTCTTCTGTGATCACATCTTGTGAAGTGGTTTTATTAGATTTTAATCAAAGAACATTCACAAAATCATTTTTCAATGTAGGTTTGGTTGACCACAATATTGTACGCTCTTAGAGCTTGCCGAAGGTTGTGAAATGGCCGTTTCTTCTTTTTTCTGTTTCTTCAACATTACGAATAATGAAATGAAATAGTTGCCTCATTATGATTTTTGCAAAAAATGTTAAACGGAAACATAACATTGACTTTCATTGGCCTAATGCTAATTTCTCAAAATGAGCACTCATCTTGGATAACGCTTTAAAAAATTGCTTGTATTGCCCTTTGCAATGACCCAAACATTCAAAAATCTGTGGTCGTTTTTTTTTTCTAAGCACAACAATCTTTTTAAAAAAGTCTAACAATGGAAAATATGTGTTTTTGTGTATGTTTAATAATTGCAGTCAAAATGCATAAATTAAAGGGCCATGGCCCTATCACTAATAGCCCAGCTCTTCATCGTCTCCAGAAGCCCCACTTTTTTACCGGAAGGTCAACATTTTGGTATAAAGAAAGCTACGATTTTTCGTCATTTACCCTGTGGAATCTTAGAGCCAAAGATGTTTTGGTTTGGAAGTTATGAGCGAAAATTTGACCCATTTTTGTCGACCAATATTAATTTTACACAGTATCTATAGGGCTTGCAAATCATGTTTTAGCTCTCTCGGCATCAAAACGGGTTGAAATATCGGCGCACAACTTACAGATGGGTTTTGGAGTGAAGGCCAATCTATCAAGATGAAAACTTCATATCCTTAAATCGGGCCATCCCCCTTAAAACAAAAATTTTTTATTTGGATTTCATTTCTATACAATTTCTATACAATTGCCGTACAATGTCTGTTTCTACAAGTGTACTAGGGCTAGGGCTATGATTTTTCACAGATTCTATGATTATATTCCATTTCTCACCCAAATTTGATGAAGTTATGCAGCGGATTTCCTGGGTGAAATGCGGTCAGAAATTGTCTTCAGTCGCATGTAAGCATTGATTTGACATGAGTTCAACAGTTTATGTCAGAAACATGCTACTGGAGATAGAACAAACTTCTGCAGCTGGGAATTATGCTTCCATATTCTTTCGATGGGATTTTTACCAACCACAAATCTAAACCATAATTATAACACCAAGAAATACCAAACCATGTTAATTTCCAAAATCTAGGTCAATTTAAGGGAATATTGTTGCTCTTTTTTCAACTTGTGATTTACTACAAAAATTTATATTCTAATATGCAATCTTTATTTACCTCTAATTTAAGCCCATGTATTGTTTTGTACGCTATTACCATGTTTGTCACCGATAAATGCTTTAATTGTACATGTTATCTATGGAATTTTTCTTTGCTTGCTGTGTGTTTGTCTTATTTTTTTTTTTACTATAACGGGGGGGGGGGGGGACTACAATCATCAAGGCTTTTACTTTCTGTTGTACCTCCCCCATCAACCCCTTGTTATATGGTGTGTTTTGTATGATTTGTATATGATGAAAGTATATTTAAATTTGCACTTTTGTTTAGTTTTCAACAAGTTTAATCGAACCGAATTTTCCTGTCTTCCATTTAAGAGACACTTTGCCAATACTGAGGGTAAGGATTACCAATTACTGCGAACCCTGCAGGTGTATGCGAGTAATCCCCAACCCATCCCTAAGTTTTGGGAAAACTTCATTTCAAAGGGTCTGTGATCCCACAAACAGCTAAAAACCCTGACTTTTATGCTCATTTTTACCCAAGTTAGCATTAGTACTTATTGAATTTTTGCATGTCATGGCTTTGTCTGTGTTTCTTAAACTTTTATCATTCACTTCCTATACTGACGTGTGTTTAGCACAATACAGTTTTATAGGCCATATGGCAACTGCCATATGGGATTGGTTCAAAAACACCATCTTCATGCTCCAAAGCTGGCAATATTCTCTGTTTTTGTTGGGATAATTGCAATTATATCTCCAAGCTGGTCCCTTGAAACCATGTTCTCTACAGACCATTTTGAAGGCTGATTTTTGTCCAAAATAAGTAAAAATAACAAATTAAATGTATTTTTTTTATTTTGTTATTGACAATGTTATGACGAACAAAATTAACATCTCTGTCCAATCCAAAGTCTAGCAATTCTGTGTATAATATGTATTCACCTTAACTCTGCCTCTAGCTACCACTGATATACCGAATTTTGCATCCAACACCACGTACCTAACACAATAACTCTTCCAATTTCTAGCCCTCAAACCTAACCCCAATTCCAACTTCAAAGTCTGATACTATGACAAAAGAACTTAGTTTACATCCAACCATTGCTCAGTAAAAAGATCAATTACTAAATCTGCCCTACCTTTCTTTCTCCCTCTTCACCTCACCCCAGCAGGGTACCACATCTAACCACCTTGCTTTTCCTTCTTGAACTGAGGCATCCTTCACTACTAAGATCTTGTCCGACTATGTATCATCAATGCCAACTTTGCATTTAATTTATGTCCTTCATCTTGATCCGTTATTTGGGATTCCTTATTGTCTTTGCAGAGGTGTTGAGTTCATTTTGGTCTTTCTTCATTCTTGTCATTCCCTTACTTTTATTGCTTACTTGCGACTTTGCTAACATGCAAATGTGTTTCTTGACTTTAGTCTTTTTTGGTAAATAGGGCTGTTTGCATGATCGCAAGTTTAGTTGATCTATTCTGCATTGGCGTCTGCACCAACCCACAATGGTTGATGTTATTTTCTAATTATTTCGCATGAGACAGCACGTCTCAAACGCTGTTTGCTGCTGTGAATGACACAGGCTGTTGTTGTTTGTTGCATGAACAGGAACTTGACCTTGTTCTTGTAAATTTTGCTGCACATCAATCACAGCTGCTGCAATTTGCTGCACAGCACCATGGCTACATGCCATTCTTGCTGATTATTCTTCTCTGTAGCTGAGATGTTGCTGTACATCAGCGTCCTTCTGAATTGCTTGCATTTGGTGCTTGTCCATCACCAACACACCAAGTCCGTGCTGGAGAATACCAGAGGTTGCTGTGGTATGCCTCCCAGCGGCCCCATCTGGACCTGTGCGTTGTAAGCCACCCTGTTCAAGTGGTTTGCTGGTCTGTGGGAACTGCATTCCATGGCCTGAGCCCCAGGGATTCTGCATAGGCCCGGGCATCACTTGCTTATTCATAATATCCAAAAAAGCCTACCCTGGGCTCCTACAGATATATTATAAAAAAAAACTCCATTTAGTTAAAATGTCACAATCACATCTATCAGATAACTGAATGAAACTGTCACATGACCTGTCTTTTTATAGCCACCCCCACATTAAAATGTACACCAACAGATTTCAGCAATATCCTGTATATAAGTAATATACTGTAGAATAAAGCATAGCGTAAGCTATTTGATATAAGTCTCCCAAACAATACCTATGTTTTATTCCTTATTATGGGGTCTATATCAAGATATTCAAGATTTGTTTTTTTTGGCCCACCCTAAGCAACAAATAAAATGTTTTTTTGCTGAGATACAATCAGTTCTCTATACCACAGATTAATTTCTGTTACATGTTGGCAAGTATGCTTGCATGCCCCACATCTGTTTGCCATGTAACCATGTTGCCAGTTTTTGACTTTCTACAGAATGTTTTTTGGAGTGAAACTAATTTTATTTTAAGGCTAACCTTTCAACTCTGTAAATCATATACTTATTCCAATATCAAAATTGTCCAATCACATATGGTGTGCCATTTTTACTGCAAGGGTTAATCATCGTCCCAGTCACCACTGGCTTTATGGCCCAGATACTCAATCATACAGGAGTGTAGCACTATTTTGTGATCTCACTTCTTTGCCGGGGGGGGATTGGTAAACTGACTGCCGATATCTAATCGATAAATCGCTAGCATGGCCAAAAGTGATCTTACGTAAGCCAAAATGAATTCGACTCCATAATGGGGGTTCCCATGGACCTCTCTTGGGCCACTAATGGAATGTTGCTAAATCTTGTGTTTACTTTTTTAATCGATGAACTGTACGCCAATTTGTTATTAGTATGTTGGCATACGCATGTAAAAATAAACAATTAGTAGTACCATTAAAACTAACAAACAAACTTGGAATTGTGCAATGAAGTAATCAATCCCTGCCAACCCCCCCATAACCCCTAGATGACATTTGAACCCACATATTGAGGTAGTTCCAAAGCTCCACTTTCCCTTGTGTGGTTTTGTATATCATTTATGACAAAACCCCCAATTTTATGTATGTGTTTTCTGGACTCAGATAAGCATTTTCACTATACACGTTGGCAGACAAGTATTCCATCTATCCACAACACACATCTTTCCATAATGTTTATTTGGAACTGACCTTGTGCATGTTCATGCCACCATCTTGCCGCGGCAGATGATCTCCAACAACTGGTTGTACTGCTGCCTTCTGTGGCCGATTGTTGACCAATCCTGTTGCTATGCATAAAAAGGAAAGGTGTGAATTCCCTTTATTATATTATTCCGCATCACTTGTCTTAGAGCTAGTATGATGAATTAAATGCACATTTCATAATTTTTGTTAAACCTAGTTTAGTTTTCCCCCTGTATTGACATTGACTCACAATGTTAAATGTTCTCAAGCTGTCAAAGTCTATGGCACTTTTACGCAATTGACCTCTAGATGACATCTGACCGCAGGGTCCCTTTTGAAAGCCTGATAACAATCCTCAGACTGTGTGTCGTTCCCCACCCATGTGCCAAATAGCAGCTCCATACGGCAAAAATTTAAATTAAACGCTATTCCGGACAGACAGACCACACTTCTTTTTTTTAATATATCTTACAAACGGATTTAAAAATTTGTTGCTTCTGGTTGGTACCATTCTGTGGTATGATATAATGTTTATATCACAACACTTTTTAAATGCAGCAGAAATTTTAAAATTTTCGGTTTTTTTTTTTTTTTTTTTTTTTTTTTTTTTTTTTTTTTAAAACACTGCTTTACTGATACATAAACATGTTACCAAAAACAAAAGTCCTCTACAACAAACATACAAATTGAAAATACCTCAAAACCGTTATTTGAACTTTTCTTTTTGGTTCACTCTTCTTGGACCTTACATGGGAAAGAAGCAAATCCCATCCATCCCATTCAAGTTCAAAAAAATAACTGCCTCATATTTTTATTTGCTCAAATTTGAAAATTAATTATCTGCCTAAAATTGCAATTGTTTCTTCTACTTCCTCATTGTTTGTAACTAGAGAATTGGTGAGATATTGTTTTTGAACTTTTTTTTTTTTTGGTATACATGTAATAAGTGCTTCTTAATGCTTCATGCTAACGTTCCTAGATAACACAACTGGCAAGGCATGGTTTGGTAAACATAAAGACCACAGGTTCAATATCAGTCCAATGAATCGTTTTCATTTCCGTCCTGTCATCTCAGGGAAAGAATCTTTGACACACAATACTCCTGGGGCAATGGTTTAGTTATTACCTAACATTGTCACATTTAGGTAAATCATAGAAAATTTATGGGCAACAAACTGTCACTTTTACAGTAATAACATTACAAACAACAAAAAAACATGATTACTTTTTTTATAAAATTTAAAACTAGCCGTACAAAATTGTTACCCTGCATTCCAACCCGGTTGTGGTTGTACTGCCAAAGGAACCTGCTTTGCTGTTGGTGCGCCAAAGGAACCTGCTGTTGTTGGCTGTCCTATACCAGAGGACCTGTTGTTGCTAGCTGCATTCATACATAACCCCTCTATCAGCTCTCCAGGTTGCTGAAGACCTCCTGCCATGTCCTCCAGGTTGCTGCACCACCTTGTGCAAACCAACCTGCCATGTTATAACAAGCCTTCCTGTTGCGCATCACCAGCCTCCTGCTTGTGTTAGCGCCATCCTGATTCAACCCCAAGCCTAAGCCATCTGCTCCCACTGGAGGCAAGCTACTTGTCTGAGGTACCCAGCCCTCTGTTGTTGAATGATCCAGCATCCGGCAAAGTGCTGTTGCTGCTGTGTTGCTGCTGTATCATCTGTTCTGCTGAAAGGTGCTTCCTGTTCTTTCTTCTGGCAATTCTTGCTGTTGTCTGAGTAATTCCATCCTGTTTGGTTTTTCCTTTCGGCTTCCTCTTTTTCCTTCAACTCCTTTTCCTTTCTCTCTTTTATTTTCTGCACTTTTCTTCTCCTTCTCCTTTTGCTCTTCTTCATGGTGGATTCTCAGCCGCTCTAGTTCTTCAGCCTGTTGTTTGATAATCTGCTCTTGTTTTTCTTGTTTTTCCTGCATTCAAGAAATCTTATTGAATATTTTAGCACCTTTAAAATTTCAACAACTCTATGTCCCCTCAAACATGAACAGTTTCAAAGAAAGTGATCAGATTCATAAACCTAACAAGCTATAGTATTCACACGAATACCGAGTAAAATTGGACAATTCTTAAACAGCTAATTAATTTTCCTTCCCTCACTTTTTCAAATTTTCCTATCCTGTCTAATTTGGTAATCTTGGACTGGGTATACATACTCTGTAATCTGAGATTATCTTTGGTAAATGTGATCACACCATGCCACATTTTACTACTTTTGTGGGTGTCGGTTAAACATTGCGGTGTCAATGCGTTCAACAGGTTGTTCCATTTTTTGTCTTTTACTTGGGTGAAAGTAGTGGTAAAGATTGGCAAATTGCATGATTCAAGATTACCCTTGGTCAAAATCTGTTAAGGAATGAGAACATAAGGTATGATTTATAGACCCGTCCTGGTCTCTCGTGATGATTGAACTGGCAATGCTTACGTTTGTCAGAACAAACCGAGGCTGAATGCATGAGTCTATTTAAAGTGCTGGCCTTGCCTAAATTCATAGGAAGAGACAGTGTCGGCACCTATAAATCACACAAATTATTCTCAAATATCATCTAGTACAAAAACAAATCTTGCCACAAAAAAAAGTACCTTATGAAAATATACATGTAAATTAGAGTGGAACTGTATTATCACAGTGGCTTAAATTTTGAAGAATAAAACCCATAGAACTCAAAAATGTTACATTTGGGTACCAGAAAAACTTATTTCTAAATTAAACACCTCCGTTCTTACCCACGGCCTGACACATTTTCCATCAATTATGCTTTCTACATGAGTGTTTTCAAATTATCACTATTCTTTGGGAATTGATCAGTAAATTAGCTCATTAAAACAAACCAAATTAATACAAATTCCTTACATTAAGAAAAGGATCCCTTCTTAACATAGATGAATTTTCGTCGTATTTGAATTTAGATCATATTATTAAAACCCGGAAGTAAGGTGCACACGAGATATTGTGTCATAAGTGATTTCATATAGATTAAACCCTCCATAGATTTCTTACCTTGTATTTTGCTCGCAAAGGTCTTAAAGAAGGCAGAAGTTATTCTGGTTTGCTTATATTTCAATATAAACGGGCGGAATTTTTGTATTTGCTCCTACCACGTAAATTATAAAAATTCACAATTTCTTTTTGTACCAAAGAACATTTCTCAGTTTTACAAAATCCTTTCAGATGGGATATTTTAGATGAAAACTTTACATCACCGCAAAAACATTATGTTTCGATTTTTTAGGGACACCTGAAATAATGTGAAATCTCTTGTTTCACCTTAAAATGACCAAAATGTACAAGAGCTTGAAAGTGATCACAATCACCCTAGCAAATATCAAGTGGTAAAAGCTAGCACTTTCCTACTTTAATTAAATTCAAATACCTAGACACAAATCCAGCGTTTTCTAATTGACAGAATCCTGCACTGATTGCAAGCAGTTTCAAGTGTAGCATCAACGTACATGGAACTAACACTAGTTTTAAGAATAAAAGTAAGTGTTCAACGTTGTGTCTGCATAATGACTAATAAGTACTCATATTTCTATTCTAAGTCCTGAAACTAACGAAGTAAACTTTATAACTCCATGTCGATGCAAAAGTTCAAGAGGCCACAACAAGAATTTGTATGCCCATCAGTGCATCACCAGACATGAACCTTTGCAATATGGGAGGGGGGCAAAAGGGTGCCAAGGCATTTTCTGAGGGGGCCAATTTGGGCCCTTCTCCACAGACACTGTACAAACGTCAGCTTCTTATTGGGGGGGATGGTGGGGGCAAGGGTCTGGAGCAGGGGTTTGAATGTTATGAGAAAAAGTTCCCCATTTTGGTCCGATCATTCTTAATTTATGGCATATTCTTATGGGCTTACAAAATCTGTTTTATGCCCATATACAAAAATATCAACATTAGCTAACATTCACATTAGACAAATGGTAGCGTATTCATTTTTAAATATCCAACCAACCTAACACCAAGATTCTGTAACCCTAACCTTCCTTCCTTGCACTATTGATACTAATGCTATAGGCAAGAAGCTGCAGAGATACACCAAGTAGCAAAAAGCAAGCATCTGCTTGCATCTGAAATGGCAGTTGAGCGTACAACGCTGTAAACTTTTTGATCGGACAGACCCTCGAGATTTTTCAAATCAACAATTCAAACCTTAAGCTCAAATAATAGCTTACTCAGATCAGGTATTTTATTTGATTCAACCATTCAAACAATTCCTGATTACTCAAGAAAGCTCACTATGAAGATTATTTCCTTGGGGTTCATTCCCTGAGACAGAAGGACAGTAAGGAAAATCACCCTTTGCACACCCATATAATTGGAAAACTACTTGGAACTGACTATCAAACGATCTAAAATTAGCAAACAGTTAAAATATTTTGAATTTAAAACAAAAATTCTCTATGAACAGCATGTATTCTGCATTGCCTACTTTTTCAGTTGTTTCTTGGCCTTTTTTCTAAGATCAAACGTGTAGTTTGTGTCAGCCATTGTGGAGGGCAGGGTGGTCAGTGGAATAGAATGACCGACTCAACGAAGGTCATCTGGTGGCCAACATGTTTTTGCTATGGGCAAGCACTTTCCTTTGCTTGCCTCTCTCCCCATGGAGTGGAAACCGGCCATAGGAGCTGTTGGGGGGAAATTATATCACAATTAAGAGCAAACAAGCAGCATTTATGGATAGCAAGCTAACTTTTAATTTAAAAATTTAAGCACATAATTCTGCTCCATTTCCTGAAGCGAGAATAATCATGGCCAGGAGCTCTGTATACATAAGATAAGTAATAGTATAAGTAACAAGCATATATTATTCAGTTATCATTTAGTCATTAAAAGCACCCCAGTTTGACCCTCAGATTGAAATATCCTGTCTAAAGGTAATCTATTTCTTTCCTCCCAGAAAGATGCCTAATATCGCACAAAAAAAACCTTTAACCCTTCAACCCTGGTATACGATGTACTTGGGTATACCACTAAGTCCATTGGGTTTCTTGGATGTCCCCTCTCAAAAGCCAGACCTAGGACTATGCTGGTTTTTGTAGTCATTAATGTATGTTTCATCATGCTGAATCCAAATACAGGAATGAAATGCATATATCTATTTTGGCGAAAAAAATGGTAAAATGGTGGACACTTGAAAATGAAGCCAATTCTTTTACAACAATGTTGTGCGAGCGAGTGCGAGAAGGTTATAAGTGCAATAGCTGCCATTTGTCATAAATTCCCAGCAAACATACTCTAGTATCATGCCACAGGTCTTTGGTCATGGCTCTTGAAGTGATTCTTGGTTCTTCAGTTCACCTGAAGAACCATATTGAAGAACCACTTCAAGAACCACTACTCAAGGAAAGATAACTGATTTATCCTAATCCATGGCAGCACACAGCGTATCACATGGCAGCTATTGCACTTATAACCTTTTTGCAACCTGTACAACCAAATTTCTGTACCATATCGATGCACTGCACACTTTCAGTGTACAACATTTAGAAGATGAAGATTTGCTACTAATCTCTTAGAGCACTGCATTAAAGAGTTCAAGAGCAAAGCTTACTTTCCATTGGTAGACAAAAAGTCCAAACACTGAAACACAAAAGATATTATTAAATGAACTTGTCTAAATAGATAAAACTTTTGATTATCTTCTTTGCCATTTGAAGAGCAAATCATCAAAAAGTCTCGTCCACCTGAAAGAAATTGTTGATTTTAAGGAGGGGAAATTGGTCCGTCGTTGTTGAATTAAGACCTGATATACAACATGCATGTCAACCTCCATTGTTTCAACATTTGAACAATCGCCATGATTTCTGATATGTGGTTCTGTATTTGAATTGGAGCACAAACCCCACAATATGCTTTTTGATTGCTACATGTTGAACAGGGTTTCCCAATTAATTGCAACAAATGCTATTGTATAAACAAACCACTGACATTTTTCTTGAGTGCAATGTAAAGATATTTTTCATGGGCATTTGAAAATGGATGTTTCATTTTAATGAGTTGTTAGGCGCTTAAAAGAAGCATCAATATTTTTTCCAAATGGAAATAATCTTTCCATTGCATCCTTTGGCCAACCACGGCCCACCATGCCTCCACGGCAAGCATGATAAGAGAGTGCTGGATGGCCACTATTTAAACTCTTCAGAGCCACAAGCCTTTGAAGGTAGATTTTCTTTTTAGTTCTACCAGGTAACCAGCTACCCTCGTCACCCCCGGATTCCTCCTTAGAAACCTGATGGTGACGGCTTAGTATTAACATTGACAAGTGACACTCGCCCCAGGACATGTAGTGCTGGTTACCCGGATACCAGTACCAGACGCCAAAGGAACCCTGACCTCACTGGTGCAAAAAACCATGAGGTATAAGCAAGGGTCTAGGCATACACGTATACACTTTCCTCGAGGATGCCACTATAGGTTTAGTTTTCAGACATGTGGATGGGTGGCAAAAGCCACAAGGAACAGTTCATTGTATTCAACGTGTGTTAGATAAATATACAAGTAAGTCCATTGTAATAATCACCTTCTGTTTTTTTATTAAATTATTTTTCGGCACTCCTAATAATCATTTAAATCACTCGTAATTTTGTATCATAAATGGCAATTGGGGATTAAATCTACAAAAACTTGTCTCTCTCGCTTGACTGATGTTCAAAAGACTTTCATGTTTGTAGTTCCCATTCATCTTACCTAACCAAATCACAATTGACCAATAATTAATTCATACTTCTACCACCAGCAACAAACCTTAACACTCTCCAGCAATTTGTCACGCTTAAAATTGTTAACAATTAAATGATCAAAATCATTAATAAAAAAATTAAAGCATTTGGTTAAACACAAAAATCATGATATTTGTTTCTGTTTAGATTTTGGAGTTATGTGTGCGTATGCATATGTGTGCATGACTTTGTATATACCTACATGAAGGTAATGTGTTTGCTGTGTGCTTGTGAGCCCCTGGCGTGCTTATCACAGAATAGAGAAGGAACTCTGTCTGCCAGGCCATATTTGTCCTGCATTGATGCACATTTGAGGGTATACATCCCTAGGTGTTTTAATTTGGTTATTTTTTAAGTTTTTCTAAGCTTTCATTTGCCTTACACACGTGCTTGATGGGCAGCATCATTAACCATTAAAGACACTAGCATTGATTTTATCCAAAAGAGTCAACATATTTGAAATTGGCAGGAATAGCTTGAAAGTGAAAGTAAAAGCCAACATAATTCGATACTTACTTGTTCCAACTGAAGAATTGACTGTAAAGAAAAAAAACGTGTTCAAAGATACGAATCCTCCATTCACTTACGCATTGTAGTACGGTGTTTTCTTTCGGAACATGATTAAAATATCCGCTTTTGTCCTTATTATGTTGCTTCCCCGTCCCCCCCAATCATTCGTAGGGGATGTTAAGTGACACCTATATTTGTTACAGACATGCACACACAATCTATTTTTGATGATTTTTTTTCGATTTTCCTGATTTAGCAAATAACTGATATTCATTTAGTCATAAAAGGCACATGCGTAACGGTGCTTGCATTCATAGTTTGTATGTACAAACGTATGAAACCTGAACAAATGCTCCCCTTCTCTACATGTAAATGCCCCCTCAATTTTGTTTTTTTTAATAGTACTTTATAGACCAAATGTCCTAAAATACACCAATTCTGCATACATGCCATGGTAACACCAACATTAACATTGCTGTTGTGAATTTTGGGGCCTGAAACTGGCTAATTTATGCACAACTCACCCAGTAAATTGTCAAAGTGTATGTAAATACCTTTGCAAGTGTAAATTTTTGATAACTTACATCTGTTTTGTGCTATTTTCAATAGCTGTAGCTGCAGCACTTGTAGCTACTTCTTTGTTGTTGATTTTTGTTCAAACACCGATCCCCGGGGGTGGGCCAAGGAGCAACCGTGTATTGCCCAGACCATCTGGCCTATGGTTTGTAATGAATAATCCGAATAAAGCCTGACAAAGGCGACCCTTTTTGATCACATTTCATGCTCCTAGGATGTTTATTACAGACAATAAATGGTATTTGTAATGACAAAGATTTTGTGCATGCCAGTATGGCTAGTCTGGGTTCTCCCTTCTATTTCGAACACCGAGAGACATTTACACATGTGGACACTTCAAAAATGTCTTCATTAAATTACTGAACCAGCACTGGAAACTGACAAGATCATCATCCAAAACCAAATATATTCAAGTGCATAAACTAGTACCAACTGTTTCTCTGTGGAGACCACCGGCAAGGATACCCAAACATATACCGTGGGATGAGTAAATACATAAAGACACAATAAAATTCTCATCTTAACTACAATAGGAGGAACAACAAACAAGACAAGAACAAAATCAGCAAGGAAATTACTATGGAAAAAATGTAGACAAATGATGCAGTTTGTATTGATAATTGTTCCATTCCCAGTCCAATTCCTTGCATCCCAATTGTATTCCACAAACTGACGATGCATAGGTTAGTCTATTGAAATGACACAACTCGTCAGATCACCAATAAATTTTATAAAAAAAAAAAAACATTTGGCTTAAAAATTTTCACAGGAGTTGCATATTCTTCCATAAGCCAACACTCCATAATAAATAGCACACCTGAACACAATTAATCAATTTTTATGGCATGAACTAACAACTCCAAGTATAAGTTAAGCAGAAAACATCAAATACCACCTGCAGATGATATGGGAGTGGAAGTTGATGAGGTGAAAATTTAAGTCACACGTTGGTTAGAGAAGAACACCCTACGTTTCCAAATTAGTAAAGTTTTGTTGAAGGCATGGCGCCGATGTATTCCACAGCAATCAGAACAATTGTTCATGATAACCACCAATTACCAAACACCCAAAATGTTCCAGAACAAACACACCACCAAATAGCGGGTACTACACCCAATAAATAGACATGAATAGAACTTGAATGAATAACACAATAAGATAAGGCCTGTTTGAAAGCCAAAACAAGTATATTTTTGTACTTGAATCAGATTTTGGAATCCCTCTTTATATAATAGACAATAGGAAGGAGGACCGATCTAAACAACTGATACAAGATCTGTCTGATAGTGCCCATGCAACAAACAAATTCCTGTGAACTTTGACATGACCTGGCTGTGCTGCTGAGATTGGTGCCAACACTTGATTTGGAAGACTGCTGACAGACTGAAAGAGTAGGCTATCTTCCTATGCTGGCACTAATGGGTGAAAATTTTTGGCCCCAACATTGACTGCTTTGTTGTGTTTAACAACATTCACTTCTGGCTATCACTCAACATCCTGACTTGATTTTGAGAAAAAATCTTGGTCATCACGACAACCCTCAATATATGTCTAACAAGTACTGTGATACATTTCACACACATAGACCAGAACACCAATAGACCGTTCCATCCTCCGTCACTTCTTTTGTTGCCTGCGAATCAATTCCTGCGAATCGTTATGGGCCCAAGTATTAAAACTCAAACAGAGACAATTGCCCAGTGTGTAACATCAGGCCGACCTATATTCAAGATACCACCAGGTCCTAACATGTTTACAAACATTGCTGTTTAACTGGTCTATATCAAACCAGAACCTGAGAATTTCTGAGTCACAATAGTTCACATGGGGACATCAATGATGTCCCAATTAGTTTGGGCACATCCATGGACTTTGGTTGTTTACCTTAGATTTCTTTCTTTGAGCTGTTTTTCCTGCTCCTCCTGCTTGTGCCTCCTGCTCAATTACTTACCCTCAAATCTTTTCAAGACTGGCTCTATTCTCATCCTTCGTTACAATAGAAAACAATTAAACAGACATTCAGTCAAATCAACACAGCACCCCATGGCTCACTTGTCAAGAGCTAAGAAATTAATGGGCTTGTTCTACTTCCAATTAATCAATTCAGTTGGTATGATATACAACCAACAAGAAAAACCGAGTGTCTAAAGGTGTTTATTTGACCTCTATTGCACTGTACGTGTGAAGTAACTAGTTAATTTTAGCAGTCCACAAAACTACTTGTTGTCATAGTGCTGTATTAAAGAGCTTATGGACACAAGATTGGACAAATTCACTGATGACTCATGAAGCTTTTTTGTGGATCATGTGGTTAGCAACATTAACACCTAATGTAAACAATCCTTGGAACTTTGGTCCACTTTTTAAAAATTTAACTGAAATAGGTAGGAGCCATTTACATGGCCATCAGAAATTAATTGTTAGTCATAGGCAATGGCCCCAAATATGAAGCCTGCCATTTACTCTATTTCAAATATGATGCTGAAGACTTGGTGCATCACCAATGATCAATAAAGTTGGAACACCATTGTATGGAAAAGTGTGGTCCTTAAAACAATATACAAATTACTTTGTATGTTCTATTTGAATACTATCATGCACCTTTGGAGCTTCTTCCTTTATAGGTTTCTCTTCTCCATCTTGAGCCTTTTCTTTCCTTCTCTTCTACCTCTCATCCTGGTATCAGCATTCTACAGAGAACAAAGTGGTATATGGATGAGTAATGTATCAGTCCTCTTGTTATAAATAATTTCGTCAAACAATAAGGTCCTTTTACCACAGCTGTTTAGACCCCATGCAAATCGTCTCCTTTATTTTGTAGAGTCAATTTTAAGCATCTGCGACACAATTTTGAATCAGAAATCAGAAAAAATCCATTGCGGAATCTTGCCTATAGGTCTACAAACGGTCAATGATTTTATGTTATAGCGCCCTCTATATGCGCATTCGCTATTCTTCATAGGAAGAACGTTAAAACTAGATTCAAAGAAAAATACATCGGTCCTCGGACCGCATGTGTGCGCCTGCCTTCGCGGTTTGTAATGATAGGTCTCATTTGACGTTTGACCTTGGCAGTGACCTTTGACCTCATTTACAAGTGAGGTACCCAATGTTGCACCATGATTCAATTTTTGGTTTCCAATTGAACTTGTCAAACTTTTCAATTTAGGTCAATTTTACTTTTCAGCAGCCTATCTTACAACTTGACCTCACATGACCTTGGACCTTGGGCATGTGAACCTTTGACCTCATTAAATTATGGGGATCCATGTTCACCTATGGTTTCAGTTTTGGTTCAATTGAACTTTCACTTTTTCAATTAGGTCAATTTTACATTTTCAGCCTATCTTACAACTTTTCCTCACATGACCTTTGACCTTGGTATGTGACCTTTGACCTCATCAGCAATCGGGGATCCCATGTTTGCATCTATGACTGAAGTTTGGTTAAATCCATCAAAGTATGCGGATCTTACAACAAATGTTAACCCCTTTTTCACAACAACAACAGACATCAACAGACATCACCACCACATACATCAACAGACTACAGGGACAAAGTGATCCTATGTGTCTTTCTGCCCTAGGCAGGCGACACAAAATCATATTTGCCCGCAATGAATTTCATAAATGTACACAGATGAAGTCAGTGGTATAATAAATCCAAATTATTTGTCAAAAGTGTGTTTGCCATGA
>JAMKCH010052940.1:0-10313 GCA_023653785.1 Ophioderma brevispina
AAACGAGGAAAAAAAGGAAAACCAAAAACACTTGTCTTATGGACGACCAATGACTGATTTTTCGGCTTATTCACTTCCCTGATTTGGGACTGAAATACAGGAAATCTGTAATAGGCAAACAAAAATGGCACCGCGAAAAACGAATGCAAATCTTTTCTGGAAAAATGTACTTTTAACGGGTATCATGATTCACATCGAGAGATAGATGGGGCACTATATGTATGCCGAACAGATTGTAAGATTAGGCTTTTGGTAATAATGTAGATAGAGTACCTATCCTTGCCACTCCTACAAGAAATAAAAAAAGATGCAATATACTATAGAGTAAGTTCGAATGGTTTAAATCTGGAATTATAAATTGATATGGCTCAGCAAATGTTTACTTTTTGTTTCAACAATGCAATATTTCATATAGCAATATGTGATGTGGATTTTTAAGAATAGCTTATTTTATTAACCATTGAACCAAGGAAACTGTTGACAAAATTTAAAAGGGGGGAGAAACCAGAGAAGAGAAGGAACATTTGGCTTACAGGATGTCATTCACTTGGGATACAGGTCGCCATTTAGTATACTTTAATGTCGATCGATAGTGCTTTCTAAAACTGATTGTCCATTGTAAACAGACCAGCCACAGGCGGCTCAGTGCATGATTCTACAGGGACTCAGTATAACCATGGTGAATACCAAGTTGGTCCACATTCTTCTGGCCTTGACTTGATTGTCTGCCTTTGTGTAGTAAGTCTGACATAATGAGATTTTTCTGTTCCACCGTACACTGTTAAAATGTTCAGTTAAAATACGTCGTTTTTTTGACTTGGCCAGATGGGACTCACACCAGTTTTTAAAAACGATGTTTTTTACAGGTATTTGGACCCCCCGTTTGTTTTTCGAGCCCTTTGTAACGTTATTTGCACGTTTAGGTCCCGGCTGACACTCAAAAGACCTTTTTTTAGAACATTTTAACAGGTAGTACAATTACCGTAATTACCATTGGCACGGGCTGTGTGAATTGATAAGAAAGCGACTCGTTTGGTTGGTGATGAGATGTTCACCCCAAAAACTCATGAATTACGGTTCCTACATGGACTCCAGCAAATAAATGCGCTGTTAATATTCATTAAGCGCCTGGACATTAGTACTGCAGGATACTTTTTATCTAAACCTTGCAGAGCCATTGTTACTGGCCATGCAGGTTGAAAAGATTAGGTGTTGCAGCACTCAAATTTAGATTCGAGCTATTTTTTCACAAAATACATATCCTCGTTCACGAATTAATAAACCTTACAAAAGTTTACTCTACTGTGCGTTCAATTACTTTTGATCGCATATGGTCATTATTTATTCGAAACGAAGATGAACAAGTCATAAAAGATAAAGTTTTTGGTGGTCCAGACTGTGAGCTAACCTATTTCTATTCAGTTTGCCGCGCTTTTAGAAAAAAAATCGAACACAATCGGTATTCGCCGACCTATATGAAATAAAGATAAATTGGTGCGATCATGGAGGAGATTGTTTAAAAACCAGTGGTTTATTTAAATAGTAATCTAAGCAATAAATACACGGTACCAGAGTTGCCATGTTTTGCATATAGGGCGCTAAATACCCTTACTTTTGTTCACGTGCATGAATGAATAGAAATTAAGTTCGGCAATAAGTTACGGGTCTCGGTTCTGCCACAAGGGTTAGGTCACAGCTTGCCAAACATTATTTTGTCCATCTTCGTCTTTCTATGATAAAATTAACGGTCAAATTTAGTTGAACTCGTAGTGGAAGCTAGAGGTTTTTATTAATGATCTAATCGGGGCGGTGATAAGATCTGTAATTCCTCTCAACTGCAAATATATAGCTCTGAATTTCGAGATTAAAAAGTATTGAAATGCTTGTCCTTGAATGAGGGGGATTACTGGAGTAGTATCAATAGGGCCAATGTTTGCTGAAGTCAATGTAGTTTGATGTCCATTCACGCTTGGTCCATGATATTCAGGGAAAGAGAAATTGAAAGGCTGATTCATTAATTCTGAAAGGAGAAATGTGCAATTTTGGGATTGGCATATTCGTGTTTTATTCATTACAAATAATGATATGATTTAGTATAAAGACTTCCTGCGTCCATTCAGTGTGTATCTGAAGTGCACAATTATTACATTCCGTGCGATGGCCTAATTTTGAAGCAGTGCACGCCAACCTTAGAAAGCAGGACATTGGTAATCACGGGACCTCGTTACTCAAATTCACAGCGAACATTTCCCCCAATCAGTTAAAAAAAGGGATCGAAAGCGTCAATATTTGGGGCTTTTTCCAATAATTAGGCCTAGTATCGCTAGGTTATGCCTATGCTCTCATAATTGCTCCCATCTTTCAAATCTAAAATGTTTTCGTTGACATATATTACCTGAAATTTGATTATTTTTTTTTTATTATCTGATTTATCAAATCGCTGTTGTGAGGACAATGGTTAGTGAAAACAAATTGCCAGGCATGAAGGTAAGAACGAAAAAAATCCTGAAACCATACATAAACATCTCGTACTCGCACATTCAAAGGTGGTTTTATGCGAAGTGAAACAATGCAACATGCAGTTTAAAATGCAAAGCGGGTTTTTGCCGATCAACCCAACCTGGACAAACTTGTGTTTATAGGAATAAGCCTGCTGCTTTGTATAACGTTGTCTCACATGATATATTCCGTCTGCTGAAACTAAGGGTGATGTCCTAGTGTTCGCGCAGCTATTGTGCATGCGAATCGCGTACGCCGGACTTTGTACGCTCGCGATTACAGCTGCGGCTTACGCGATTCGGCGGTTATGAAGATGCGGGAAAGATATGATGTCACTCCTTAGTTGTGACGAAGTACAGATCCTTCTGCAAGACCCGACCTAACTTACATAAGTTTTCTTTAGACCCGATTCCATCACCCATGACTAACACGTGAGCTGATGAATAGCACTCCATGATCTTCATGATAATTAAAGCATTCACTGCATCACATGAATTATAACCTACTTGGACAACTGCCAGTTCACAGAAATTAAGAGGGGGACTGCATTAACTGTCATGCCATGAAATTTCAAATATTATGCGAACTAACTTATATCCAGGGCATCGCACGTTATTAAAGGGTGTTGCCGTCTGCTTGTGATTATCAAATGAAGATTATAATCTGCTAAATTACCTAATAGTGTATAGTTACTACCGTGATAAAAGATGGTTCTACAGGGTGCCACAACCAAAATGGTGCAAAGTAAAAGCCCCTCGTTGGAGGCGAAAAAAATTAAAGTAAGAAGTGAGTGATATTTACTCATGTCATAAAGAAAGTCTTGGCTTTGAATACCGTTAACAGCATCCGATTTGGTTATTGCCATCACAGAGGCAGTAGAATAACACAATGAATCATGCATGTTGATATAGGACAAGTTATGTGGTTCGGAATCCCATCAGACAATTATAATCCCTTGTTACTTCATTGCAATGTTTCTTTTTGCAGAAAATTCTAAAATAAAAATTAAGTAGAATTTCAAACATAAAAAAAAACTAAATCAATAATTAAAAAAAACATTATCAAACAATAATAATGCACAATCTTGATTAATACACACATTTTGTTATGACTAAAATCAATCCTCCTGAATAGAACATCTCATAATTATTCTCACACATTTTAGCACCAATAATTAGTATTCATTATCATAATGATCTTCGTTAGCATGTTTCTTTGCATTATTGTGTAGTAATCGAGTGCTGTAAATCAATAAGCCCTGTCAAAATGATGCTCTTACTTCGTATCCATTCGGTGAAACGTGGCCCAATTGGCATTGCACCCGCAATAGATATTACCAGATCTCCGGATGCACCATCTAATCGGAGGATGCTGTAAACGGTATTTCAAAAGCCAAGAGTTATTTGTGAATGATTGTAAATAATTACGTCACTATTTTATTTCTTTCCACCTCCAACGAGGGACACTTTTGACCCTTGCACAATTTTTTTGGACACCAGGTACTCATATACCTTAGTACTTAGCAATGAATGAAGGCATTCTTAGCTTACGATGAAGGGCATAAACGTGATGCGTTTGCCAGTGTAAATGAAACCACATAATTGTGCGACTACTTTTATATTGAGCACAAAATGACAGCGACTCTTTTAAAGAGAGAGAGAGAGATTCAGAATAATCAAAATGGGGTACAACATTGGTATTTAACAGACACACCTTGAACCGACCTTAGAATGAGTGGTACTGGTCATGGAGAACAGAGGGTGAAATGGTTCCAACAGGAAGGCCCGATGTTCTAGAATGGTTATGCATGTGAGGTTGAACTTATTCAATGTAAAAATATATCTCATGTTAGTGGTGAAGGTAAGGATTGAATACTAGATAATGACGGGGAGCGATTACTTTAATAATCCATTAATAACTGCAATTAATTAATGCAATTATTTATACAGCAGGGGAGGGCGAGTTGGTTTGTTGCGGTCGAGTCGCACTCACCTTTTCACCAATGCGGCGATCGAGCAAGTGTCGTATGTGAATCTGGTTACTCCATACTCGTCTCTGGTTTCTCCGAGAACTTCGGTTTCTTCCTGCCATCTTAAATCGGACTTCTCCCCATAACTTTCCCGTTGTCCACAAGAGTGGCATTGAAGAACAGGAATGGCAAATACAATAAATATTTAATTTTATTTTTTAAATTTATATTTTATTTATAAAAAAATTATAAATTTAATTGCCTTTCTTGTAGAATAACTAGTACTGGGATCAAATAACTTATTTAATAATTATTATTAAACTGATAATATCAACAATCATTATTGGGAAAAATACATTTCAAGAGGATATAAGATGCATGCAAATAAGGCAGGAATATCATTTCTTGTCATTAATTTTGGGGTTGGTTAAAGATAATTGTGGTGTTACAAAACTATAATAATTTAGCTCCAAATTCAATGTTGTCTAATTTGGAGAATACGAGGTGTTTTAATTAAGGTCTTAAAAAATGAGCGTTTTCAAATGTTGTTTCTGACGAATAAAAGTGCCAATTTTCTAGTACTGGTGTCTTAGTTCTGCTAAACGGGCTGATAGAGTTGTTGCGCGAGCCAGTAGCCACCAAGATGAAGCAAAAAGCAAAATGATTGTGACGATTTCCTAATGGCAAAGTAATAATTGACACTCGCGCCCTTCTGAGCACCCGTATATAGGGTGGATATGTGCGCGTTATAAATCGACATTAATATATTAGTATTTGATTTTTGGTCATATATTAAAATAGACTATACCTTTTTAACTTTCCAGCGACATTAGATAAAAGTCCTATCTTACATACAACAAGAAAAAAAAAAAAATAATAGTCTACTGTTATGCTTTGTTAAAAAACTTGCTTTTTTGATATGGACAGCAGAGTGAGAACAAAATTGATAACAACTGATTACACCGACCCCATTACAACTATCAGGAAACATTAATCCCAACATAATGTGCTATCAATGAAAAGCTTATGTTGTGAGCTTGAATTGCTGCAATGATCATTCCAATGGGAGATTATAGGCCGAGCTTATGTCTTTTGAATCTGAATCAAGCATCCGGGATTCTAACAATGTTAGGCGCGGCAGTCAGCGAGGAGGCAATCAGTGCCCAAAATGATGATAGGAATGTGTCTTGGTTAGGTTAAATTAAAAGAATCTTCAATGGGGTAAGGCCACATCGTATGGCTAAAATTAAACACCAATACATAAAAGTATTTCCCTTACCTCAAAGGGTTGTCATTGAGTTTTCTTATTCTATGGCACGAATTCATCAACTCCTCCACAAACTGATATAATTATGTAGTATTGCTTTCAGGTGCTTTTTTTCAGGTGCTTTTATGAGTGATAAGGGAGTAGGCAGTCAGAGAGGTCGTTGTTTTGGTACAGGAACGGCATTTGGTGGTTTAAAAACGTCAAGTTTATTCTGTATCATAGCCCAGAATGGAGCGCACAACCGAACCACTGATTTAAAGGGCGTAGCGCGTAGACGAACGATCGTTACGGTATATTAAGAGACGTACGTAGAGAGAGAAGCTGAGAGAGGATACTAACGTGTTTTTACTTTTTTGCCCATTTCAGAGCAGGTTTCCATGGAAAAAGGGATTAAAAGGTTTTGCAAGCATGCATGAAAGCCACAAAGTAAGTCGAAACATATTCAATGAATGTTGTTTGATGTACCTTAATATCAATCAATATGAAAGTCTTTGATATACAACAAGAATGTTTGTGTGATTGAATCATTTTGGTACCTTCGGTAATGCTATGAATGAAAAAAATCCAACTGGTTGCAGTGTATTTCATAAAAATCACAAGAGATATCAAACTCTTTCTATAATGATTATTTTGACACATCCCCAAATCACTGAAAAAAGTGTTATAATTCCAATAATAAACGTCCATTAAAAACTCTTGTCTTAAACATGTGAAATGTAAGCCAGTATAGATTATCCTAGAAATTTCAATGTATCTTTGACAGCAGGGAAACCAGGCATGTGTCCACGAGGTGTGATCCCAGTCAGCGGCAGTGTGGAGACGAAATTACCATGCCGATGTGTTACGTTGACAACGATTGTGAAGGAGAAACAGAAATTTGCTCTGATGGATGTACACTGGCTTGTACAGATCCAAACAGGTTAGTCAAAGATGCTTGCCTCTATAATGTGACCTGTTATGTGCAAAACTCAAACACCTGATACGACTAATAAAACATGTCGCAAATCAACGAAGCATTTTTTTAAAGTAGTAATTCAAAGAATAAAAGGTATTATTACTACAATTTCTAATCCTTCAACTTTATGCGTTTCAAATTCTTTAAAATTACAGTTTCCAACTTGATTTTCGACGGAACGATCTTATTTTTGAAACTTTTTGCAACTTTTGATGAGTTACGATTCAAAGATTGAGATTATATACCACCTGTCAACTTGACAAATTGCTCTGTCCTCTTTTCAGTGAACACTAAACGTAGTAGTCTTATTTGTAAAGAAAGATCTTTGTAACTGATAAAGACTGTTCTATTTCCCCTGACATATAGAGGTTCACATGGAAACGGCCCAAACCAACACTTAAGGACATCATGATGCGAGGTCCATGCCCAGGGATGAAGACGACATGTGCCAATCGGACGAAGATTGCGGTGGGAACCAAGGTTGATTCAATGGATGCCACGAACATTGTAAAGAAGCGAAGGTTACGTTTCTGAAATCCAATAGGAGTACCAAAAAAATGGAATCGAAGTCCAGATGGGTATCAAGTTAACAATTTTTATCATGAAATATGCGTTGTATAAAACTTCAAAATAGATGATATAAAAGTTCTTGTATGGTGAGCCTGGCACTTCAACACTTTGGCCCATGATATTCATGGATATGGTGGACTGATATATGAGCTAACAGAACAGACCCAAGACCTAACCTTCGTGTTCTCAATTAGCAAATGGCCAATGCTAATCTCCATGACATTCAATGTGTAAAAGACTTGTTTTTATTATTTTATCTGAAAATGGAGGTGGCAGTAATATTACGACTGTTAAACCCGAGATAATTCAGACAATGTAATTAATATTTCACTCTTTAAGATGGCAAACCTTGATGTTAAAGTGTTTTAGTAGCAATTGGAGGCCTTAGATCACTGAATGATACCTAAAAGTATTGTTAAAAATGTGGTTTTTATATATTAAAGGATTTGTCAGATATTATTCAATGTTTTATAAGGCGTATCATGTTATTTGTGTGTAGGTATATTAAGTGATGCATTTCTTATTTAATAAAACTGTCACAGAGATTGTGGACTATATATTGTGTGTATTTAATAAAAATAGTCAACTAGAACTAAATATCGGCACCTAAATGGCTTATGATTGCTAGGACTTAGACTTGTTATAAACAAATTATATAAAGTACCTTTAGATATGAACAGCACAAAAAATTCCTAGTAGTCTCAAACTGCAGAGAACGAGAAAACGGTTTCCCACCCAATGGATCATGAATAACTTTTATAAACACTTTACTCACACACCTACTTGTTGTAGTATAGTGTTGTGGATTAAAATCACTATGAAACTAGAGAAAAGATTCCTAGCAGGGAAAATATTGATTTCATCTGAAAGAGAAAGATGAAATTCCCCTAGTGCCCTATTGGAGTATGTCATGTGCTTAAAGTATCCACCAATACATGATAGGAATAATTTATGCGTTGTTATACCATATATGATATAAGATGCGCGACTTGCACAACCTGCTTTGTCATGTCTTGCGTTGCATATCACCATGCTTACTTCTATACAAGGAAAAGACAAACCATGAAACTTATAAAGCTGACTACACATTGGAGCCCAATTGTGCATTGGATTCAACTGTGCAATTTCGTTCAATCCTTCAATCTTTTTTTCTTTATGTTTGTAGAAAGGTATGCCATCCAATGTATGGATCCAAACGACCCCAAATGCAACCCCATATGCTTCCGGACAAATACGAGAGAAGGTGAATGTGACATCTGGTCGGTTATCAATAATGGTGGAAACTCACATTTATATATTGCAAACTACATCAACGTACAACAACAGGATAGTTTAGAGTGTGGGAATACGACTGCAAACCACGGGGGGGGGGGGGGTTATTAGTGGAAAAAGGGGGTATGGGGATGTGAGGCCCGGAAGGGTTGCATTTTCAGCGATTTAGCATATTGAACGGTCCCTTTTTCTTGCAATTGGAATATGAAAGGTGTTTGCATTTCTGTGGCAAGGATTTTCCCATGGTCATTTCAGGTTTGAAAAGTTACAAACACAAATGTGAACAATATGCGTGCCAGAATGGCTCATCAAAATACATTTTAACAGTTGTTCTCCACGAAAGCAGGGTTAGGTATAAGGACGGGTAGCAATTTGTCATTTTTGGTACATGTTGGGGTATTGGGGGTTTGGGTTTATTTGTTATTCACACACCCGGCCGCACATCCCTACCCAAACAAAAGTGAGAACCCCCCGGGCTTGCAAACATAGCGGAAGAACGAGGTAGGAGGATATCCCAAATTTTGATAAGGGGGGATTTCATACGATTATTACAACCCTTGTTAACCGTCCCGTACATTTTGACAAAATAACAATTTTTACCATATTACTTTCGGGCGCCATTTAATGATTTTAGGTTATGATGGCAAACTTTTCGTGCGCTTAACGCCCAATAGTACTACTCTACTAACATATCTTGTCAGCAAAAGCGTTTCATTCTTAAATTTCCATCAAACATTCCCCATGTGAAAAACAAATTTAGCCACTGACTTCAAAACAAGTACTTCGCCATAAGATGTTGGTTTTCAGAGGATCCACGATTGTTTAGAAGTTGTAGACAAGTGAAACAACATCAATAATGTCAGCCGGGCATGACCGGGGATTGCTTAACATTTTAACGCAAGAATTTGAAATGAGATATTATTGAATGGAAGCTAGTGCATGTTGTTAACAATTCACTTCACGTGACTGGGCAGGATTTTTGCCACTTTGAAGGGAAGACAATAAGGTAGTTGGCGATCCACAAAGAATGATTGCAGTCCGTGTATGAGATGAAACGAGGGCTGTGAAACAAAACAGACAGTCGACATTTGGTCGATGAGTACTTGCACAAAACCTGTATTTCTAAATATCAAGAGATGCACTCTGCGACCAAAATAATTTACGATTTACGAAAAAAGATCATTCAACTGCAATTTCCTCATCATTACCACAGATGTGATCTCTAGCACAAACTAAGAAATGTGGTCAGAGCCACTAATGTTAACCCTTTTTTCACCGCAGATTTAGTTTTGCCATTTTCCCTTCTGCAGCCGCCTAAATTCGCATGGTTGACAGTTCAGGCTGCTGTGGAATAAGGGCAAAAGTTGAAATTACTAGAGCTGGCAAAAATATTAAATTTTATACCTTATGAGGGGAATTTCGATGAATAAAATTCAGTGGTTGGTTGAAAGCCAAACAAGTTATGCTTTGCATATTCTTTAATTGGAGCAGCTATTTCTCTCATGTATATAGGAAAGATGGTAATTGGTCTGTTCTTATGTAATCATGGGATCAAGGTTGGACTAGCTACAGGAATTACATGTGAAATATTATGAACCGATAGAAAAAGTACCTTGGAGCAGACAGCAAGTTATTACTGACGATCAGTTGCATCTTCACGCAACATTAGTTTCACGCTTTATAGTGTTGTCTTGGAGGGCCGGACTATGATAACTGCGGACAATGATTACATTTCACACCGGCATCAAGTATCATTTGATTGTTGGTTAATCATGTGATGT
>JAMKCH010052941.1:0-10050 GCA_023653785.1 Ophioderma brevispina
CAGCCCCCCCCCCCCCCCTGCGTACTCAGTATCCCAGAGTGGGGGTGAGTGAAGAGTTTAAAAAGTGGTGTGTGTATCCTGTGGTATCCCACTGCCCCCCCCCATACATATACCTTTAAAAACTCTGGTTGACATGTGCTCAAAAATTATACTTTTCACCTTCCTCCCTTCCTGCATTCCATAAATATCATTTTTCACGACCACGTTCCATACACTAACGTGTCCATAATTTTGCTTCTTCTTCCCCTCTGGCAAAAGAGCTTCTGCATCCAGACATCTAAAACCATTAACCTCAAAAAAATTGTGTCAACCTCCTCAGGGCGCCATATACTTTCATCTCCAATGACATAGGCCCATGACCCTAGTCTAAATGTTGTGAACTTCAACTCACCCCAACTATTCCAGGTATTAAACTCATACCCAGAAGTCAAAGGTCAACTTCTCAGTTCAATGGATCTCCAACGGTCAGTGACTAATGCCCACAAACATTGTATATGATCCTACTGAACTCAGTGTCATACATTATCATAGAATATATCTGCCATAACACTGTCCATAAATGAGTATGGATTTGTAGGGAATAGTTGGAGGATCACAGAGTCCCACCTTTTTTTCTTCGGTTGTAAATTTGAATTACAATTAAAAAAAAGGCCAAAAACAATGGAAGATAGAAGAGATTACAGAAGCTCTGAACTGCTGCAATCTTGACTAATTGTCCATAAAGGGTTGAACTTTAAGAGTACCTTGAGTTGTTTATACAGTGAAGTTAAGGGCCGGGGTCCGTTCCCCAACTCGTGCCTAACCCTACGTGTATACTAACCCATGCATAACAGACCTATTCATACCAGTTTTACACCGTGCTTTGGACAAATTGGTCCCCTCAAGGCTGAAATAGTATGCACTAAATTTACGACTGAATTTCTGGAACGATCCCTAAAATATAAATCTTGATGCCTGAAAAAGTGGTAAATTTGGGCTAAAAGCCCCCAAAAAACAGTTGAAAAGAAGTAATATAATATTTTGGGGACATTTTGAGTACGTGAAAGCCGATTCAGGCATTTTGGCCTGAAAATTAATCGCTGTGTTAGCAATCCCACCCTATTCAGCAACCTTACCGCTTTGGGAGGCTTATAGATTCTAAGAGAATCAATTTTCCCAAAATGTTCTTTCCAAAAATATCAATGTTATGGATGCTATAATAGATCTAACAAAGTTCAATGTTATGATGCACTTATGCCATATTTAGAATCAGCAGAAAATGAGTCTAAGTGCAGTGGGTTGTTTTGAGATGGCTATGGTCATTCGGGACTGGATAAAAATGGAGCGGTATCAGTGATGGATCACATACTCTACTTCAATTCAACATAAGACTGAAACCTGACCTTGTCCAGTCTGGACATGACCTCAGATGAGCTATCATTAAATAATTTCAAATGCGATCTAATTTTAAGGTGGAATTACCCCTTGGGAGGGCTAAAATTAAATATTAACGCAATTAAAATTGCACAAATAATACCTTTTGATTGCTTTTTGTTTGACATCAATTGGAGCGCAGCGGCCGAAGCTGAAAAGTGCTCTAGTTTTCGAGTTACCCCTCCCACCGGTACAACAAACACAACCACCCTTTATTGAAGATAAATATGATGGTTGTGGTTGAAATCATTTGTGCCAGGGATATTTTCTATGCCGAAAACTGAAATTTGGCTGCAACGTTAAGGCGAAATTTTATTATTTTTATTTTTTAGGTAAACTAATTCACATCTATTTTTTATGGTAATCCTTTTTGTTGTTATGATATAGGTTTTATACATTGCATAAAGGGTTCATGTATACTCGTATGATGGGGAAACGTGATAAAAAGGATGCCTTTTTTTTTAGGAAAAAGGTGATTTTTTTGGGACTAAAATTCAAGACCCTTTATATTTGTATGAAACAGAACTCTATAATATAAATGTCATAGATTGATAGTATTGCATGATGATTACAATTGTTTTGCTAAAAATTAATAAATTCTTGATATTCTTAGTTTTTACGCTCAAAAACGTGATTTTTTGACCCAAAAAACACCCATGCCCACCAAAGTTTTTGACCATCCACCATCATTGTTTAAATTAATTTTATTACTATATTTCGAATAGAAGTGGTTTCTGTTTTGTTTGTACCGAGGTCGGGTATGGGTTGTCGACAATTTTGCAGTCCAAACCGCTCCATCTATGGAGTTTCTGTTCAAAAGTTATGGGTCGAAATGTAACTTCGCAAATGGAAATTTGCTAATGATATTTCTTATGTATTTTATTGCTTTCTCTCACGCTGCGATATTTATTTGTTTCTAGTTTCAAACTTATATCTCCAAACAAAGTAAATGAGCTTTTAATCTCTAACTTCCTTATCGTGAAAAATTCAAGCACTTTCTATTTGATAATAACAAGTAGAAAGAGCATTTCTACAATATCTAAAACTTAAAACGTGTGTCTATAATAAAAATCACCAATATCTCCAACAGTGACTTTTACAATATGTCAATTGTGGGGTCAATGATTTCTCAAAAAGACTATTTTATCCGTTACAGAGATGGGATGAAAAGTAAAATAATACACACGAATTGGACTTATGCAGTGAACCAGAATTCTCCACTAGCCCCTTGGTGAACTTGATTTTAGGGAATCTTTGGTCACACAGTTGGTAAAATAATGGTATTTTTTCCCTTTCTGACCATTAAGAAGCTCCTTCCAGGAAATTTTATTATTTACTATGTTTACTTTTCAATCAAGAATACATTTTAAAAATTGGTGGGAATCTGTAGAAATTCACTCCTTCCCGGGCAATAGCATTTTTTTCCAGGCCTGTCATTTGCCATACCACCAAGATAACACATGATGAAACCAACCAGAATCAATGTGTCCTAAACTAAAGCTCCTCCAATTGTTTGGAATTGCACAATATAAGCACCGTAAGGGGCATAACCAGACCTGTAGCCTCGGGGGGGGGGGGGAACACTCAAGAAGCTTTCCCGATTTTTTTTTCCGGTGCCAATTGTTACGAAATAAATCTTTCCTCCCCCTAAACGTAAATCCCTTTGTATTGCGGTTTATTCCTTTTGGATAACAAAGGATATGTGAATATATTTATTCAAATGAAGTATAATCCCCTATGGGGAAAGAATACAGGATCTGAATATAATTTAAATAATAAAGAACTCATTATAACCTAATGATAATACAATTCTCCTATTCCATTGTTAGAAGTTATTATCGATTATCCTCCTCATCAAACCCCTTGTAAGATGGTCCTAACAGGACACCTCAATCCACCACTCACCAGTTTTACAAGAAGGGCCCCTTCTTGCCAACTTGGTGTAGCCTAACGCGTCTGATTATGTTGGGTGGCGCGAGATATCATGTTGTATTAGCTTTGGGTATAGCACGTGCATGTAATTGCACTGACCCTGCAGGGCTCACAATGTCATTAATTCGCAGGGTTGTATTTTTCACAATCCCAAACTAGCCTATTTAATTTTTAGCTAAAAAATCAAGCATCGATCTTGATTGATTTTGTTACCACTCTACGCCATGCAGTGTGAGTGGTTAGTGGAAATATGGTTTCTTCACGAACCTTTTTCTTTTAGTGTCGTGATTCCCTGCATGCAGTTGTGAAATTTTCATGCTCACAAAAAATTAAATATCCTTTTTGAATAGCAAGCATGGGATTAGAAATATAAGACAACCAACGCAGCACAATATTGTTTTGCAAGTCAAAATAAAACCAAATAAGGAAAATCCCTCACTGCTGCTTCTGCTGTTAGCATCTTGTCTTTTTCGTAAAAAAAAAGCTTGATTTAAAAACCAACCGTTTCAACACAATCACCACCACATTTGATTAGGTCAAGTCTAGAAATAAATCTGCGCTTCCATATTGCCCAAAACTTTGCACACCCCCTTGCTAACTTGAGGTCTAATCGCATCAATCAAAAGGATAAGGCTACCACCCACGCAAACTCATCTTCATCTCTGTTTGCAGCATAATGACGGGGCTCTTCTCTTTCCACACATTCCAAATGCTACACCGTGCCGCGCTACATATAATCGTACGTGCAAATTTAATATCTTCGTACCTCCAGTACAATTCCACATTTTTATCTCGAAGTACGTACTTAACAAATTGCTGGTATGGCCTAAAAATGCCAAAACGCAGTTAACTTTTCTCGTCGTCCCATAGCCCATGTTCCTTGGAGCTGTCCCCGTGTAACATCCCCTATTCAATTCACGTATCATTGATTAACGTAAGGTAGGATCAGTAATGCGATGTCGATGTCCAATATATGGCCTCCCGAATGTTCACCATGTTTTTTTACACGCAAAACGAAATACATATTTCATGCCCTCCCACCCCAACCCTCTTTGCGGTTTTCTTAAAAAATAAGAAATGAGAGAGAAAAATAACATTGTTTATTGGGTTCATCTTGTAAGCGGTAACCTTTACTGTTTAAGAATTATATTGTGCACAATATTTTAAACAAGATAGGGAGTGGAGCAGAGAATTTCCTTTTGGGGTCTGATAAAAAAGAGGTTGAATATGGTTCATTAATAAAGTGTACAGTGGATGCATCTCATTAAGGTTTTGAGGCTATATCAGCGATAGATTGCCCTTGAAATTCCATAGATTTTACAGATGTGTATAATTTAGTCTTAAAAGGGAATCCAGGACAGTAGAGAGTAGTCCCTTTCACAAGCACACCTACTGAGTTGCGAGTATATTAAAACGGCTAATTTAGCAAACGTTCTGACATTCCCAAGTATGGCACGAGAAATATTACAACAAACAAGGTGCTGTATAAGTTAGTGAAGGCATGACAAGGAAGCAAGATGTTGAAGGGGGAAGATTTATGAGAGAAAGTGATTGAAAGTTGAACTTCAGTGAGAAGATAGAGCGGGTCTGGAAAATAGCATATGGATAGAATATTAATGAGAAGAATGTGTTGGATCAGAGGGTGGGAGCTGATGTGGTGGAAGTGCCAGTTAAGAGAGTCAGTCAGGAAAAGTGGTAAATGCAATTGGAGAAATGAAAACAGGAAAGGCTTGCTGGACCCTCGAAGTGAGTTTGAGATAATGATTATTGTCGAGTGGAGAGATATGGAGTGGTGTGATGATTGAGTTGTGTCAGAGGGTGTTAGATGGGGAGGCATGCCGGTGAAGTGGGCTGTGAGTGTTTATTTCCATTTTTAAAGACACTATCATTGATTTGAAAATATTTGAAATTTGCAAATACTTCATAAGTGAAGGAGAAGTCTGTAGAATTCTCATAAGTTACATTTTTCCAGCTGTAGATTGACAGAAAAGGAGAAAACGACAGGTCCAAGATAGGATTCTCCATTCAATTACGGTTGTCAGTAAGTGTCCGAACGGACCGTAATGACTAAAATCTCTGATTCTGTCCTATTATGTTGCTTCTGGTCTACATTTGCAGGTAATGTTAGGATACGTATACTTGTACATACATTCAAAATAATCTATTTTTTGATGATTTTTTCGATTGCTGATTTGCAAATCACTGATATGTCCCCTTTTAAGAAAAGGGATCATGAGCTGTGGGTGTGTGTATAGGGGTGTGAAGTTTTTGGAGCATGCGATGAAAATTGTGGAGAGGTACTAAAAGAACAGAATGCTGAGGATGTGAAAGTGGATGTAGATGCAATTTGGTTTTATGCCAACGATAGATGCAGTGTTCATTTTTGAGGAGGATCAAGAGGAATATCGGCAAAAGGGAAGAATCTGTATATGTTGCTTTGTGAGACCTGAGAGGACTTTGATAGATTACCGAGGAAAGTGATGTAGTGGGCAATGAGGAAGAGTGTTATACCAGAAGGGTGTTAGAGCGGGAGGAGGTCTGTATGAAGGAGCACAACCAATAGTTATAGATTAGGGTCTTATTTGTCCGAGGAGTTTGATGTGAAGGTGGGGGTGCATCAGGGTTCTTTGCTGTCGCCGTTGGTGTTGCAATTGTGGTTTGATGTGGGTACGGAGAGTGCAAAAGAAGTTTTGATTAGTGGGATGCTGTATGCTGATGATTTCGTTTTAATGTGTGAGACAATGGAGGGTTTGAGGGAAGTTTTGAAGTGGGAAGAAGGCATTTGAGAGTAATGGCCTGAAGGTAAACCTTTGTGAAGACCAGTGAATGGTTATTGGGGACGAGGGGGAGGTGTTAGTGAGTGAGGTGGACACATGTGGAATATGTGGAAAGAGTGGTGCAGGGCAAATTCAGTGTGGTGTCGAATGTGGTAAATGGATTCATGGGAGATGCACAAGATGAATAGAGTGACCCCAAGTTTGGCAGCGACGTTGTGTGTGGAAGATGCAAGAAGGAGTTGAGGGAGTGGGGAAGGAGGTGGAAAAGTTGTGGTGACAAGGTGAAAACAGTGAAGAGTCACATACCTAGTGGACGATTAGTGCGGGTGGGATGTGAGCGGCTGTGACAGCCAGAGTAAGGTATGGGTGGGTAATTTAGAGATGTTGGGAGAGTTGTTACTAGGGAGAAGATTTCCTTTGAGATGAAGGGATTGTGTACAGGGTTTGTGTGATACAGTGATTCGGTATTGGGAGTGATACATGGTGCCTTAGTGAAATGAAGATGGGGATTTTGAGAAGGCAGAGAGAGCAATGGTAAGAGCGATGTGTGGTGTGAACTTGATGGATGGAAGAAGACTGAGGATTTGATGCAGATGTTGGGTTTGGAAGAGGCGGCGGACGCGACTGGCGAAGGCGAATGGTGTAAGATGGTATGGGCACACGTCCAAAAAAGAATGATTAGAGCATGTTTTAAAAATGGCTTTTGGATTTTGAGGTGGTTGTGTTTAGGAAGAGGGGGACCGACCAAATAGGACATGGTGGAAGCAGTGGAGGAGGAGAGTTAGGAGGGTTGGTTGAGGATGGAGGATGCGTATGGAATCGGTGAAGTGGAAGGATGGAAGTAAGGGCCGATTGCTACGAATGTGAGGTGATCGCGGCCACCCCCCGGTTGCGGGGACAAAACCTGATTAAAAATTTTGTTTTACTACTACTACGTACAATTTACGAGAAATAAGAAAGTTTTTCACGGATCAATCCTTGCGAACATCCGGTCCTATTTAGGAACAATTTTTGGGAAACATCTACCAATCGAAATCAGTAACTCACTTCGCAAACAATTTAAAATGGAACTTATTTCCAAATATAAAGAATATTTTGGGCATTATTTTATTTTAACTGCAATATGCTGTTGATAGCAATTTGAGCAAGTTAAATCATGGTGCATTGATCACTGGCCGTTTTTTCATGTTTTTGTTGATTTTATCTTAAGAATATTGTTGTAACATAACTTTCCGGGGTTGACCCCATCTGGGGGTCTTATTGGCCTTTTGGTCAACTCCTCCATAATTTTGTTCTCTGGCAATTGTTTTTTGTGTAACATGATTTTTTATGAATAAGTTGAATTTAATTACCGTATTGTTCCTAAAACGCCCCGGGAGCGTGCATTTTTCAAAAGGGAGGGCGTTTATAGTACACTCCAAATGGAAACTCAAAATCCCGCAAAAATCACCTGACACATGCTATTTGTTTCGCTGATTACCAAATACAAACCAACGAGCAGGCGGGCACTGTTTTTTTGCACCTCCGAGGTCAGAGATCCTACTATGAAACATTACAACTGTGTGGGGCACACCAGCGATTATGATCCGGGTTAACTACATCTCGCTGCCATTAAATCATGTGATTACGGTAAGCTTTACTCATTTTCTTGAATTTGTTTTTATCCAAAAATCATAGGGGGGCATTAATTAGAGCAGGGGCGTTTATTTAGGAACAACACGGTCTGTATATGCTTGTGTTGAAGTCTAAATGAATTGTTGTTCCATTTTGCAGGCAACTATAGAACAATTCACATACCCGAGCTAGCAAGCTAGGGAGATACACCTTCCTAAGTATTGAGTACATCCTATTTATTGAGTATGATTTATTTGAATTGTAATCAATGACCCCTTTTTCACCCCCCCGTTTTCAATGGCAATTTTTGGTATCCAATGGCTCGTTTTTTCAAAATTGGTCTAAATTTGTGTTGAAATAGTCCAATTTCTCATCGACGCCAAAAAAATTTTCCAAATTTGCTTACAGTGACAGGTTGAGATTTTTTGAAGATACAAATTTTCTTCCCTTCAAATTGCACTTCAAAACACATTGTAGAAACCACCGACCGAGAACGTTTCAAAGGTTTATTGGACAAACAAGCATGAAAGAAAACCGCAACCTTGTTTTGAACTTGCCTTCTCTTCTAATCGTCCCTATAGCAAACTATGCTTTGAATTTCTGTCGTGCACGAATTACTAGAAATCAAAGATGGTGTATTTGGCTTATTTCAGTTCAAGTGTGGATCTAATACATTGGTAAGCTTCCAAATCTGCCACAAAACCTGGTTCGAAAAAACAAGGCGGTTCTCGAACCACAAGTGTCGCCTGGTTTGCGCGATCACTTGCTTCTGATGAAGTGTTTGGCAATTATGATTAGAAATAGAACAATGTAACTGGAGAACGTGTTGATACAAATTAACCGATTTAAGTAAATCGGGCATAGTACTTAGCCAGCAGAGCATTTAAAAAGTGTAACCGAAATGTATGAAAAATACATCGCGGGGCCGTTTGACCGCTAGTGTCGTCTGAAGTCGCAGTTTGTGAAATGGGGGTCACCAGATGAATGAGGTCACAAGGTCACATAGGGCACAAAGGCCACATAAGTCACAAAGGTCACATGGTCACAAAGGTCACATGGGGTCTCAAAGGTCACATGGGGCACCAAGGCCACTGTATTCACCAAGGTCATACACAAGATCACCAACGAACCCAACCCGAGTACACCCCACCCGGCCCCTCCCTGACACAAGCCTTTCCCCTCCCTGACACACCCACCCACCCCGTCACATCCCCCACCCGACCGCATGGGGTCCCCAAAGTTCACGAAAGTCACATGGGGTCACAAGGCACTGGATTCACCAAGGTCACAGTCACACAGATCAACACCAACACACCCCCACCCCGAGGCACCCCACCCTGCCCCCTCCCTGACAAACCTGCCCCCTCCCTGACCCACCTGCTGAACCTCCCCCTCCCTGACACAACCTTCCCCCTCCCTGACACTCCACCCCCCCCCTCCCTTACACACCCCCCCCCCGTCCCTGTCTCCATCCCACCGCCCGATGGGGTCACAAGGTCCACACGAAATCACCAAGGTCAAAGAAGATCCCAAGGTCATCAATAAAGTCACATGAGGTCACGCCGCCCCTCGCTGACGCACCCCAACCTCCCCGATGTACCCTACACCCCGACGCCACCACAACGCACACCACCCCGACCCGCAAGCCTATGCACACTACTCTTACCCCATCCCTTCCCCACCCCTCCACCGCCCTTCTCAGTTCCCCGCCCCCTCCCCTATTCCCCCCCCCCCCTCCGCGACACCGGCGCACCCCCTATCTGTCCCTTCCCTCCAGCCCCCCCCACCCGCCACACGCCCCCTTCCCCCTCCCCAACACCCACCCGTCCCCCTCCGATTATTCACACCACAAGATACATGGTATAGTAAGTTTTTCAAGTGTAGCAAATAAGGAATTTTGCATATCCGATGTACCATTTTAGTGATACAAGCAATATGCATAATTTAATTAGCTCATTTGCATACCTAGCCCTCATGTTATCAGGAAACTTTTCAAATGCAAAGATGCGCACCATAATGGGTTTTCGTGCGGTGAAGGAATTTGATATCTTTTGATGTACCGTTTCAAAAATATATCGATTACGCTGATTTTGCATATCAATTAGCTCATTTGCATATGTACTTCGCCCCAAAATATGACAAACATCTAATCAGGTCAAAACTCTTTAACCAACCCGCTCCTTCCACCAAGTTACATCATTATACGTCTTACGAACTCCCAAGATAAACTGGCACACAAGTCGTGCGGGGAAAGGGTTGTCCATTTTGACCACCAAATAACTAATAATATTCATGAATATGCAAATAATGCAGC